>JAGKTI010024331.1:0-14425 GCA_018397915.1 Birgus latro | reverse complement strand
GGGGCTGGGTGTATTAACGTAGTAATGTTTATGGGGCTGGGTGTATTAACGTAGTAATGTTTATGGGGCTGGGTGTATTCACGGGGCAATGTTTATGGGGCTGGGTGTTTTTACGTGGTAATATTTATGGGGCTGGGTGTATTCACGAAGTAATGTTTATGAGGCTGGGTGTATTCACGGGGTAATATTTATGGGGCCGGGTGTATTTACGTATTACTCATGGGGCTAGGTGTATTCACGGAGTAATGTTTATGGGGCTGGGTGTATTAGCTATTGTTTATGGGGCTGGGTGAATTAGCTATTGTTTATGGGGCTGGGTGTATTAACGGGGTAATGTTTATGGGGCTGGGTGTATTAACGGGGTAATGTTTATGGAGCTGGGTGTATTTGCTATTGTTTATGGGGCTGGGTGTATTAGCTATTGTTTATGGAGCTGGGTGTATTAGCTATTGTTTATGGGGCTGGGTGTATTAACGGGGTAATGTTTATGGGGCTGAGTGTATTCGGTAATGTTTATGGGACTGAATGTTCACGGGTTGATATCCATGGGCTGTGTTCATGAAGTGTTCAAGAGGATGCGCTGTGTTCATGAGACTGGTGGCGTTCATCGGTGTGTGTTTATTTTGCTGGTTATAATTTTTGGTTGGATGTCTAGAAGGATCATGATTGGATGGTTGTGAAGGCTGGTTGACTTAGGTGTTTAGGAAGTTGTTTACAGTGGCTTCTTTTAAAGGGCTGGCTAAGAGTTCGAAAATATGGCTGATTTCTCTACGCACTGGTTGACTTGTGGGACGAAGGATTGATGGGTTGGCTGGCTGAGTGGGTTGCTGATTGAGTGGGTTGGTAGAGTGGTTGGTTGGTTTTCAGATCACGAGGAACAGTATACACAGAAGAGGGTTATGTGATCAGGAAGTTGGTTGCATGATTAGTTCTTTGGCTGGCTGTTTGATTGTTTAGCTGTTCAAAGAGAATAACTGGTGAATGAGACTTGTTGCACGCTGAAGTAACTGCCTGGCTGACTGCTCTCTCGTAGTAGATACTGTCGAAACGGCGCGCGAGGTTAAAAAGGAATTACTCTCTACATTCGAATACGATAATTTTGCTTCATTATCGCTACCTCCAGGCAATATCATATGGCTGAGGGAAATACCTGATGTGATGGGTTAAATCAGATTCCAATAAAGAAATTGGATCGTTGAGGTTAGATGAGGCTGACTGCTTAGATCCTGGTAGCTTTTTCTAACAGCATTGTCTGTCCTAAGCTACATAAACTATTCTCGCAGTGGTCGTAATTAAATGCAGAAATATTTCATCTCAAGGATGGAATGAATCCTAATGTTCGAGTCATTTCTAGTTCATTATTTAATCCGACACCAAACAGTTTTTCTTCAGCTGCAAGCAGGTATAGGTGTCTGTGAGTGTTAATAAAGCTACCGGTAACCTTGTCATGTTTGAGACAACTCTAGTATCACATTCCAGCTAACTGTAGATGATTATACTTAAACCACAATCAGTCACAGGAGTCAGGAAACATTACTACTCTCACCATTAACTCGCTCTTAGTAAAACAATTCTAGTATTTTACTCCAGCTAAACGCCAGCCAATTTTGTTCCGCTGAGAGTGAGTCAAAGGGCAAATAAAACAGGAAGACTGCTGAATGCCTTGCTAGATTAATAACTGAAGGTGATATAAAAGAACTACAACATGTCTCTTCCAATTTCACAGAGGTCTCTCATCCCCCTATAAAAAGATCAGTTTGACTACACTCTGTTCATTTTACCTTGGCCTAAAACTACCATCTCCCCATCTTGAATACTGAGTTGTGACAGGAGATTAACATTAGATTATGATGTTTGTAGGAATAGAGATTTACTGCAGAGCTGAGGTATCTTTTTCCGCCACTGGGCTATAGGTACTGTACACGAAACAGGTTGCGTAAGGATGGGAATCTATGCCAGGTTGAAATGAACGTACTACAGCAACCAAAGGCACCCATTCCCTCCTAAAACTTAAACACATCTAATTCTAAGTAATCAATTCTGCAGTCAAGTGGTAGGAGTGGTCCAGCCCCGTCAGGTGAAAACAAACGGGCTATAGTCGTCAAGGAGACAGGGTGGTATTATAATGCAAAGGAGCCTTCGTAGCACCTGTTCCTCGGCGATTTATTTTGTATATTACACCTTAACACAGTCTTGTATGGTATCTATATCGCTTAATATCGACACAGGCTGCATCCTAGCGCACACGAGTTTACTGAGGTGTACTGTGCAGAATAAATCGCAAAGGAAGAGGTGTTACGATGCCTTCTGTGTCATAATACGGTCATTATCCGAGTCAGTGCTACCACGGTTGGTCTCAATTTCATCTGGAGGGAATAAATCGAGAACAGTAACCAAGGAGACTAATTACTATTTCATAAGAAGGGCTCATAGAATTTCACGCAATCCGCCACTTAATATTCCATCAATACTGAGTACAGGAAATGACTCAGTTCCATCGCGTAAAAGTAAATTGACTACAAAGATATATTATTCAAGACCACGGCCTTAAGATAATGATATATTTGCAATGGCGGTCGGAAAAGAATTATGGAACTATCCTACCCCGATGCTGCTGGCGAAAAAAAAAGGTGCGTTATTTTTTTCGGAGTGACTTGACAGGCAGACAGCAGGGAGGGTAAAAGAGAAAGGCTTCCTGGTTGTTAATCAGTGCATATTTAACGCTAGGGCTCTGGATTCACTCCCTCGGCTTTAATGCCTAATATCACACATTCATTTACCCCCAGTATGGTCGTATCGTCTGTTTCATTCCAGCTAACGTCAGACGGTTTTATTCAACTGAGAGGGTCATAAGGCCTGAGTTAAAATCATGACTTACTGCTTCTTAATCATTCCGTCGACTTTAATGCCTAAAATTACACATTCATTAACCTCTTTATTGTCGTATTTTCTCCTCTGCTTTATTTAAACTAAGGCCAGACGATTTTATTCAGCTGAAAGAATCATAGGAGTTTGATGAGAGTGAAAATAATGACTTACTGGTCCTCAATTCACTCCCTCGGCCTTAATGCCTAAAAGCACGAAACCATTAATGCCTTATGATTGTATTTCCTCTTCTGTTTCATTTAAGGTAACGTCAGATGATTTAATTCAGCTTAAAGAGAGTATTATGAGCCTGAGACTTAAGATAATGACTTACATGTCCTCAATTCACTCCCTCGACTTTAATACCTCATCATATCACACGGCCGCTGATCTCCCAAACACCATAGCGATTTTTTATATACCCCTGTTAACTCCAAGAGATTTTATCCATCTGTGAAAGACAGATTTAACTCTGAAACCATTAATATTCTTATGATCCAGACAATTTTAACATTCTATTCCAGCAAACGCCATGTCACATTATTTAGGTGCGGGTGAGTCATAGAAGGCGGGTGTTAGCACAGTTACCATTAATCCTCCTCTGATCGGAATATGACGACTTATTAAACTATGTATTTTTGTTAATGCCAGTCGAGTTTATTCAGCACAGAGTTAGTATAGGGGCTCGAAAGAGTTTGCATTATACTAGTTTTACTCTGACTTGGCCTAATTTTGCCATCTCTTCACCTTGAATGCTGAGCTGTAACAACAGATCAACACTAGAATATGATGTTAACCGCGGAGCATTGCTATGGAAAGACTGTAGAGTCGTAGTATTGTCTTTTTCTCCCACTGAGCTACGTGAAATAAGATGCAAAAGGACAAAAATCTGGGCCAAGATAGAGTACAAACAACGTAGGACTGAGCCAATATCCATATAACGATCAGGACCACTTTCATAACCTCTTTCATCTAACCTGGAGACCATTTTATACAGATAAGATTAAATCACAGGAGCCTGACAATGTTAGTAGGAGAAGAGTCATTAACCCTCTGACGAACGAGACAACTCTAGTATTCAACTTTATATAACAACAGAAGGATTTATTCAGCTATGAGCAAGCTGTATGAGAGTGAGAGGACTAGCCTTATGGTGGATTGGCTCTGCACTCACTCCCTCGGCTTTAATGTGTAGTATTCCTCATTCATTTACCAACAGCAACACGCCGACGACGTAATGAATTCTGTCGGTGCTGACAGTCAAATTTTATTCAGTTAAGGAGACCCCTGATAGTTAAAGTATTGGTCGCAATCTCCATAAACCAATCAATAGGATAGCTTCTTGCGTTTTTATTACGTTCCTTCCAGAGGATTTTCAGCAGCTTAGGAAAGACACCTCTAAAGGAAATTGCTGTAAGAAACCTTTTACATCTTTAATAACCACACCGTCCTATACACCATATTCATTGTCACCTAGCAATCTTTTTTAACTCACGAATTTTCACAGCGAAAAAATTAAGACCCTCAGTGTAATGATGCTTTTGCTTTTTATTTAATCCCTCTGCTTTAATCTGTAACATCCTGCTGCCTTTAACAATAATACAAATTTTACTTATTGCTTAAAATTACCGCCAGCATTTTTTCCACCTCAAAATGGGGAGAGAGAGAGGGGGGGGAATACTTAAGTACATATATGACACTTTAGGGACATAAACAAATTATGTCGGCGGATTAATATTAATTTCACTTTAGGCACATAAACAAATTATGTCGGCGGATTAATATTAATTTCAATAAATACTTACAAACCTCCATATAGATAAAAAAAAATCCCAAAATAGCAACGTTCATACTAAAAACAAAGAGACTCTGCAATATGCGTGACAAACTGCACAAAGTGAAGCTCATACACACATTCCATCCACACATAAACGGCTAATCGTAAATGTCCACACACACACACAGTCCAAATGTACACTCCATCTTCATACAGATTCATTCATAAACATGCATTTATATGTCCTTTCCCACCCACATATACACTTGTAAACACACACACACACACACACACGCACACACACACACACACACACACACACTCATTCCTAAACGCATCCACCCACCCACTCGCCCAGCTCACACACAGCCCAGTCGCCACCTCCACCTCCACCACCGAACTCGGGGGTAAAATACACCTGAATCAGACCCACTCTTTATCAGGCCCATTGCAACACAAGAGCCGTATACCTGACGGTTTAAAGCGCGGCCGTGCAGAAAATACCCCGGCGCGTATATTGTGTTCAGTGAGCGAGCGAAAAGGGCGGCCGGACGACTGTGGAACGTGCTGAGGAGGAAAAAAGTTGGGATGGAATGAGTGTAGATAGAATGGAATGGCCTCGAGCGAATGCAAATACACTACAATGAAATCAGTTTTCTTTAAGCTGGTATGAGGACTGTTCGAATTTAGCGTGCCCTAAAGGAGCAATACATAAATCCCCGGTAACATCTGGCAAGGTATTGAGTGATGATTGCAGACAAAATAGAAAGTTGTCTAGTGAATGCAAACAGACTACAGTGAAGTCCATTTTCTTTAAATTGGCATGGGAATTGCTCGATATTAACTCGCCCTGAAGGAGTAATAATATGTTTCCGGTAATGCATGGTCGGATAATGAGTGTAGAGGGAATAGAACGGAATAGAATGGAGTCTACTGAATGCAGAGAGACTACAGTGAAATCAACTGAAGTTATCATGAGCACTGTTCGACTTTAAATTGTCCTGAAGGAGTAATACGTAAGTCTCCAGTAAAACATGACAGGGTATCGATAAATAAGGGCCGACAGAATGGAACTGTCGCTATCCAATGCAAGTATATTTCGACAAAATCAACTTTAAGCTGGCCTGCGAACTGCTCGAATTTAACTTGTCATGGAAGAGTAATTCATAAGTCTAAGGAACTACTCGGCAAGGTACTTGGTAATGACTGCAGATAGAATTAAATGGTCTCTCTCAAATGCAAATCGACTACAATGAAATCAGATTCGTTTAAGTTGGCAGGAGAATTGCTTGAAATAAACTTGCCTTCAAGGAGTATTACCTAAATCTCAGGCAACTTTTGACAGGGTATTGAGTAATGACTGTACACATAATGGAGTGGTCTCTGTCGAATGCAAACAAATTAGAATAAAATCAAGCTTGAGAGAGCATGAAAATTGCACGAATCTAACTTGCCCTGAAGGTGTACTACATAAATCTCCTATTATATCTGGCTGGACACTGAAAAAGTTGTTTAATGCAAGGTATTTCCCACCAATCGGAAACCTATTTTACTTTTGTATTGGTTGCGATATCATCGGAATAATGCTGAATGCCGTATTCGATAAAATGGGAAAAGCTGGAGAGTAAAAATGGTGTCAGCACGTACCGAGAGAGAAAAAGTAAACACACACACACACACACACATGCAGATAACTTGTGCAGTGTATAAAACAGAACTGATGCACTTTTAATACAGTCTATTATGCAATTAGGTTTAAATTATTAAATCATAAATTAATGTACAGGTTTACTCCCCAGAAAACACATATTAGTGCTGGACACAACATATCACCATATCTAGTACTTCGGCCTTTTCCACACACCCAGCGATATGAAATACATAACATGCTCGGTTAACCCGCAATGAACTATAATGGTGGTAGGAATGAGCTGCACTGCGCCCCATAATGCTGAAGTGGGGTAGTGCCGCTGCCAACATAGTGTAGTAGATAACCTGTTCAGTCTCATGATGCATTTTTCACTTTTCGCACACCGCCACTAGACCACTTTTTTAGCTTTAGGGAAAACTTCTGTACTGGGAAAAGGGAAGAGTTAATGAAGGCTATATCCAACCTCTCCAGTCCGTATAGTGTTCCTAAGCTGCATGAAATCGTTTGGTGGTGGGAATATCCAATGATTAAGGGCACTGTATTGAAGGGGTTAAGTTCGGAGATTTCCTTTCCATGTACCATTTTGGCACTACGCGCTGAGTTTGATTTTCCAGGATAATCATTCTCTGCTTTTATCTAACTCCAGCATAACTCAACCTATATTAACCTAATTTAATCTAATATACTGACCGATGTGAATAACAAGCTAACGTAACACGACACTGAGAAAACAAACCTGATTAAACTTGACTTCCCTGGATTAAAAAAAAAGAAAAAAGGATAAACAACCTCCGAATATCAATCAAAACAGTTCGACAGTAACCAGAACAAATATCAAATGCCGACGCCGCGCTAAAAGGGCTGAAGGTAATAACGAAAAGGCCAGAACTTGCACAACTCACACTCTTAGCGTTATCAGTTACCGAAGACGCGACTGTGAAACTTTGCACTCAGGATACACCCCAAAAGGACATTAGGAGCGATCTTAGTTGTAAAGGATCCTAACCAGTTTACAGGATTATCACTTCCATAACACTTAACTGTTGGCAGAGATCGCTTTGTTTTCCATATATAGTAACTTTAATATTAACTCTATGATTTAAGGGTAATTGGTAGCTATTATAGTGAACATGGACGCAATTAAAAGTAAGTTTATCCACAGCCAAAGCTCAGGAGAGCTTGTAAATGCCGTCCACAGATTTCTTTAGTACACGTCCATTTAGGAAGTGTCAATGGCCAGGGCGGTGGCGACCAATCTGGCTAAGTGTTGGTGGGGTGGGAGGGGGTTTGGTGGAGGGACGAGGCAGAGAGGAGGCCAAACGCAGGGAAAAGTTTTGGGTGAAGGAACGACAGGGAGGAGCAAAGTCTTCAGGGAGGAGAGGGAGGGTGAGTTTGCAGGCGTTGGGGGGATGACAGAAGGGGTGAGGGAGTTTGGAGTAGGTGGAGCAAGGGAGAGAGAGAAAGGGTGGGGAGAGGGGGCGGCCATGATGCAGAGATTAAGGGCAGACGGTTCTGGTAAAGGCAAAGCAGGAGAGAGACAGAGCGTGGGTTGTTTTATGATAATGCTTAGAATGGATGCGGGCTCTAGAGCGGGCGGAACAAAACTGAGAGGGTGGGTGATATTTGTGATGCAGTACGTACTAGAGAACGAGAGAGAGAGGAAGAGGAGGGAGAGATCAGTAATGCAATGCTTAACATGATGGATGGCTGAGGAGCAAGTGAAATGAAAGCATGAATTCTGTGTGACAGCCTGACTCTCACATCCTAGTGTACCTGCTTTCCTAATTTCAGACTACAGACCTGGAATTTCATCTACGAGATGATTCTACTCACATGCACAAGCTAATTTTGTGTGTCATGTTTGCCTTCTATGAACAAATATGGTTCCCGTGTCAGAGAGAATACTGACCACCATTGAAAAGTGATCTTCCTAACTTAATATAACTCAATAACCTAACTTAACCTACATAACCTAACTAAACCTAACATAACATAACCTTGCTTAACTTAAACTTATCTGTGCTATCCTAACTTCAACTCTGACACATTTACAAGCAGGGTTGAATTTCCACAGGATGAGTTAGTTTTACATGCTAGAAACATAGCACGAAAGCTGACATGGGATTAGATTCCACTATGACACCGGATCGGAATCAGTATCAGTCCGTACGAGGTTCACTACAGCACCAGACTCTCTAAGGTGGAGAGTGACAGCTACAATTAACCTCTCCTTGTGCTAGCCAAGTACAAATCGGGGAGGGGTGTGTAATGAGAACGGTGCAGGCGAAAGAAGACGTGTTTGTGAAGTCAACGGTAAGAAATGACCTGGTGCAATTGTATGGACTGCCATTCACTATTAAACACGATTTGGGTTTTAAAATTCCGGATTAAAATTTCGGACAAAAGGCACACATACTGTACAGTAGCTTGAAACTGTATCGCACAGGAGGGTTCCAGTGATATCCGAAATGATCAGTTCAGCTCGTAATGTCCCAAGAAGATTCATATTTTGATTCATATTTTATCATCTAAATATTTCCGTGAAAACAATACTGAGTAGGAAATATCGCAAGCGTGTAATATAATGAAAGCCCATGAAAGCAGATTTGCCACTGTGGGGAGGAATCACCGGGTAGTATGCAACAACCATCGCCTATTGTGTAAAATTTGTCTCATGTGGTGTGCACCAATACTCTCTGGAGCTTAAAAAAAAAAATAGTGCAGATTAGGAAGTTATACGGTGACCACTAAGCCATCACGTCTCCAAACAGAGCACTGCTGCATACCACTATACAAACACTTAGACCTACAAAATCCATCTAAATGTCTCTAACTTTATTAAATACTGACCTTTCCTGAAGAATTCATTACAGGATCAGTTTTGTTGTATTCGTCATCAGTTTGTCTACCCAGTTTAACGTTATTTTATACTAAGTAACTGGCATAGGTTCGCAGGAGTTAATCTAATCTACCTAAATGTGTTTTTTTTTTTTCAGTCCGTCTGGTCCCTCTCCAAACTGATTACTTTGTCTGGTGTTACCAAACATGCAGTGAAGATGACCTCGCGCTGACAATGGTTGGATTGCACGAATAAAGTGTTTCACTGTTAAAAATTCCACGAAATGCAATGTCAAGAAACTTTTTTCCCGAAGGTATCGTGACAAGCCCTAACTGACTCCAGTATCAGGCATGTCAATCAAACAACGTGTAAAAGACTCTGCCACAAAACTCACAAAGCTACTTTCCGTGCATGAAAAAACTTGTGCAAACTACCAAAGTTGGGCAGGCGAGATTTTGATATGGCACGAAGTTTCTTTACAAACAGATAATGTGTCAGGGGTATCATTTTCGAAAATATTTACGATCAACTTGAGACTTCGATTTCCAAGAAGAACAAGATACATGGAAAGAATTTGCAGTCTTCCTTTTGTTATCCTCTCGGCAAAAACTGGGAATAGTTCGTGATGATTTCTCTCTTGCAGTAATATTTGTTAAAGCAGAAAGAACAAGAGGTGTAGAAAGACTGTATAGTATCCTTGTCCGTGCAGCAAAACAAAATTTCAACTTCGAGAGAAAACTGAAAATAAAAGTGTATGTGGATCCAGTACCAGGGTCACCGTACAGGAAGCACAGAATATGTATGACACTGTCCTTAATCTTTTGACTCCTACGATATTTCTAGACACAACAAAATCACGAAGTGTTAATCGATATATTTTTCTAGGTACATCATTAGCAGTGAAAGAGGTACTGTACTAGAAGTAGTGTTTGAAGCCTTGGACTGCTACGATTACTCTACACATTAGGAGATATTCCGGTTTTGGCGTGAATAATATCTCCAGGTGTACCTACCACAACACTAAGGGTAAGAGAACATGAACTTTATGTTATGCCATTATATTTTAAAGGATAGGTCTTATTTTGTGTTTCATTTCAGCCTAAATATAAAACATTAGGCTATGATGTTATCTTCCAAAAGAACACAAGTCTAGGGTCGTTTTAGAGACAGTGTTTATTTGACATTAAGCTCTAAAAGAACAGTTTTATTTCCTATGCTTCAGTTCCATTATGATATGCAATAATGGTCTACGTTTGGTGAAAAGGAAGCAGATTTGAGGGTCGTTGCCCAAAAAACCTATCTGCGATAATGTACTCTAAAATAAAATTAGTTTAATATTGTGTGTTTCGATCTAAATGACAATATCACTGCAGTGGGATCAGACACCCCCAAATGGTTTTGCTGGACACGACATGGCCGTTGCTTTCACCTACGACCAGTGTATATTTGAGGTGGACGAGAGATGCCGTTTCAGTCTGACACCAACCTTTCCCCACCTACCCTACAGCTGATACTGTCATCCAACCATTTGGCTGACACTTGACTTACTTTTTCCTAGGTGTGACGCAAGCTACTGTTTTTTCAAGCCTCATACTTAACACACTATTTTCGACCTCATACTTGGCTTATTTATTTCGATCCACTTTCCTTTGGTCTGATAACTGACTTACTTTTTTTTCAGGTTAACACATGCCCTATTTCCTGGGTTCACTTTCTTTGGTTTGATACCTGGCAAAATTCCTTTAACCTGAAACTTGGTTCACTTTTTCTTCGGTGTGAAACTTGGGCACTTATCTTCACTCTGACATTAGACCCACTGACCCATTTTTCATCGGTTCGACACTTGGCCACTTTCCTTGGGTCTGTCACTTGGCCCACTTTCCTAATGTCTGACACCTTGTCCACTTTTCTCCGGTCTAATACTTGGCTACTGTTCTTGGGTCTGACGCTTGACCCCTTTTCCTTTTTGACTCCTGATCCAATAATCCTTGGTCTGGCACTTGGCTCACTTCTCTTCCCCTTACATCATATAAGTCTAACCCTTGACTCCTTTCCCTTTGGTCTAACATGTTGCACCTCTCCAATGGCCAACTTTTCTACAGTCTGACATCTGCCTTACCCTTTTCACACAGATTCTTCATATATTTTTCCTTTGTCTTGATTATGTGATCTATTTAACTCAATCGGAAACCTAAATTTCTTTTCTCCAACCTGATACCTTACTTCATTCCCTAACTATACATTTACTTCTGTGGTAGGCGGTGACGACCAGCATCCCTACCCAATATAGTGCTGCCTACTTCTCCCATCCCTTTTAATTATTCTGTTTCTGTGTCTGCTCTCCTCTCCCCACTACTTTTCACTTTCCTTCCTGTCACTTTTTATTACTCCTTTTTCACTTCATGAGGGTCTACACCTAGCGACAAGCCTAATGGTCTCCTGTAACCCAAGAAACAATTTACAACGGGGGTGGTAACCATATAACAAGATGACGGGGCGATGTGGAGTCTACCATGGTGCCCCTGTTAGCCGGGAGGAGAGACGTGAATGCGGCGTCCACCCAGGAACTAACTCTCCGCACATTTCTGCGAGCCTACCTGTGTGTGGGGGGGGGGGGGCGGTTAATAGCAAGGGATGATTAGTTCACTACACGGGGTGGCCCTGCGGGGGGTGGGAGGGGGGGTGCTTGCCTGCGGTTGGTGGATCTTCCCGGCCAGACAGACTGTGGCTCATCAACAATAATAATAACAACAACAACACCAACACTTCACTTTATTCCCAACTTGAGACTTTACTTCATCCCTGACACTGTTTTATTCCACAGTCTGAGAATTATTTTTACCACGAATACTTTTCATATTTTTCAAAAGCCAGACACCTACCCTTCTCCTCCTCCACTTGACAGTATTCTTTTTTTATTTTCCTAACTGGTACATTACTTTTTCCCCTGGCGTGTTACTTAAACTTTTATCTTCAGCCTGACACCTAACATTCTTGTGAGTGTCATGTTTGTCACGTGTATGGAAATGAACATTTTTTTTTTTTTTTTTTTTTTTACAGAACTGAACTAAACCGAACAGAAGAAAAGAACAGAACATGAGAGAACAAATTACTTGGTCCAGAATTTCGTCTTTTTTCAGCTTATTTCACATACTGGAGTGACAGAAAAAGACAATGCTACCGTTCAACAACCTTTCCATAGCACTTCCTCGTGACTAGCAACATAATCCTAGTGTTAATCTCTTTATGTACCCCAGCATTCAAGATGTAGAGATGTCAGTTTTGGGTCAAGGTAGAAGAGTAAATGGAGCATAGTGAAGGGGTTAGTGAGGGGCATACCTAACTCTTTCAGTTCAGAATCGTTGCTTAATAATAAAGTTTTCAAGAGGCGGCAAGAACAATAAAGTACACCATCGCTGTGAAAGGACGGCGAGGGGTCGGTGATTCAGCTGGCGAAGAATGTACAGCAAGAGAGGAAATTTCGCCAAGTATTTCACCTTTTCTACATCTCATTTTCCTCTCCTAGAATTCCTGAGAGAGGTTTCGTATGTCTCTCATTTCATAAGTAATTCTCACAGCTCTGATGCGTCAGGGAGGGAAGTGACTGAAAAGCTCTAAGTGTGAAGCTGACGAAGGGGAAGATTAGTCGAGCTTTTGTCCCTGTCTGTAAACACCCTTGGCTCAATCTGGCCGGGGTGTGTGCGTGAAAATGTGGCTGTAAATACGACGATGGGTCAATGTTAGTTTTTTCCTCCAGCACTCTCTCTCATACACAATTACACAAACACACACACTTACACCCTCGCCCACTTACACTCTTGCCGCTTTGTGTGTGTGTGTCTCTCTCTCTGCCCGCCCTCCTCCCTCCCTCACACACACGCACACACACACACACACACACACACCCACCCCCCCCCACCCCCCCCCCCCCCCCCCCACACACACACTTCCCCCCCCCCCACACAAACCAATGCCATCTCTCGGTAAGTTTCAAACCTGGTTCGCGCGATCATTGTTACTCCCACTGTTTTTCTCTCCAGCTTTTTAAAACGTTCCATTTTACCTGTGGATTACCTCGTGTTAACCTTGAGGTCTCACATGCACAGTTGACCTTAATCTCATGCAAGCAGAATGAGCTCAAGGATGCATATTACAAAGAGTTTTATTTTATTTTCTGTCTCCATTTCAGGTTAGTTTCATGTCTTTTTTTCACTGTGATTTTCTTCTTTCTTCCACTGGCTAATATATTGTCCTCACAGTTATATATTTATTTAACTAGGGTTTTATTTGGTAAACCAGATTAGCTAACAAAATATGCTTACTGTCACTTTACAATCTTTCTTTCGCCGACAAATTTTAAGGTTATTATACTTGTCGAATATAAGTGGTTAGAGACAGCCTTTATTAATCCATTCATTACCTAGCATTCTACCTAATTTTAAAAAATCGACTGTGACTAGCATGAGTGAAACAAAAGGAATCTAAGGCAAAAGGGGTTAACTTACGATTCATATTGATCACCACTACACCAAAGACTCCTCTCTCTCTCTCTGGATTTTCCCTTCAATATCCACATACAATCCCGTGCATTTTCGTCCAGACACGTACTGCACCTCCATTTTTAACTCCCCGTTGAAGTTAGCTTATTTCTCATTTTTTCATCATGCCTCCCGTGAAAAGAATATGGACCCGCAAATCTCAAACTACCGATAAATTGTTTCCCGATTTTTTTTTCATGGTTATGTACATTGCATGCCGGGAAAAATCTATTTATATTTATTCATGGACGTTTTCGTTAAAGGAAATGTAATCTGTCCCTAAACGACACTGCTCTTCACTAACGTTAAATTGACAACCGTAAATTATTTTTTCATGTATAAACACAGGGCAGAACGAGCAAGCTACAACAGTAAGCAATTTCTTGGCCTTGCATTACAGACCATGAATTTATGGTTTCAATTGGCCTCCCAATACAGGCTGTGCAGAATAAAGTTGGCAGAAAATATTTCCAGTAAAGGTTTTAATTTGAAACAAGCACTAAGCGTGTCCCGACGGAGGGTTTCCTCTATTCCTCCCCTATGTGTACTATATTTAATATGAAATTTAAGGCAATAATAATTATAAAGTTTCCAAGTTATCTATAGAGCGCCTAGGAGTACAGAGCATTTGTATTTGACACGAATAATTTTTGAGAATAAAGTACTCCATTTGTTTGTTTATCGGCTTGTTTCTCTTTTAGCAGGATTACTCAAAAACAACAGATTAACCTTTGGGACCGATACGGATCGTATTA
>JAGKTI010024330.1:0-14425 GCA_018397915.1 Birgus latro | reverse complement strand
CACCTCCCCTAGGTGTTACCCTAGGTACTCATTTTACCTACCAACCCACAAAGGGTGGATGGACACCTGAGTCAAGTGACCCCAGCTGCCCACACCAGGATTCGAACCCTGGTGCTAACGGGCCGGCAGCTTCACAGTCAGCAATGATAACCACTCAGCCACCACGGGGATATAGAGGTAATTTAAATATGGCTGATTCTTAACCCTTTGAGATTTTCGGCCCTCTGCTGATTGTGTCTGTGCCAGATTCAGCCAGGCACACAGAGAGCGCACGATCACGCAGAGATACTTGTACTTAATCGGCCACTGTACACTAACTTTTTGTGGTAGACTAATGAATTTGGTAATGTTTTAAAGCTGAATAGTTGCTCTTTATCGCAATATGGTTGAAAAAGGTAAATACAATAGCTAAAGGGCCAATAGGACGAGTAGAATTTAGCCAAACAGGAAAAATCGCACACCCTTCCGTAGAAAAATATTTGTAAAAAAAAGAAAGAAGTATTAGAGAAACGTGAAATTTGATAGCACCATGTTAGTCTACAGTAAATTCCCATTCTATTGATATATGGGTTATGGCAATTTATGTTAGTTTTCACAGAGAACGGGGGACGCTCTCGCTGTCATGCAGGCAAAAATCCATGCTGGAACCCATTATATTCATGGTAAAAACCTATTAATTATGCATATCTACCTGATGTACTCATCACTGTGAAAACAAATAGTTGGAAAAGGATAAACATGATAGTGCATGTGGAACAAGGCCAGATAGGAGGTGGAAAACATGCAAAAAAAAATATTGTTTCGTATGACTGGTATTCGAGACGTCAGAATCTCAACGGCTGGATTTATAATGACTCAACATCGGGTCACAGGAATCTCAAAGGGTTAATACAATTGACTACCATAGTCTTGGCTTGGTACTGCTATTATATTGCCATTGTATAAATGCATATATACCTTATATCACTACAGTGCAATGTTCTATATTCAGTGTTTACTACCATGTATTTACTCCATACAATAATGTTATGGTTCTACAGTATCATTTTGTCTGTACTATATTGTGAAGAATACCATGTACAGTATTAACCCATTGCATCCAGGTATCATTTACTCTCAGTTTCCTCCTTTTACACTCCTTTCCAAACTTCTCTACCAATTGTATCAATTTCTCCTCTCAATCAGCCACCAGTGCAGTACCATCCACAAACAGGAGCTGATTCAGATTGCACTCATTACCATCAGCATTCACCAAACTCAAACCTCCTCCTAACACTCTTGTATTCACGTCCCTTACAACATCATCCATATAAATATTAAACAACCAAGGCGACATCGCACATCCCTGCCGCAGCCCCACTCTCACAGGAAACCAGTCACTCACAGTATTTCTCACTCTTACACATGCTCTACTCTTTACATAAAAACTTTTCACTTTTTTTTTAGCAACCTACCATCAAGTCCATACAATCTTAAAATAGTCTACAAAGCCTCCCTATCACTTCTATCATACGTTTTCTCTAAATCCATGAACGCCCAAAATATATCTTTACCTTTCGCTAAATACTTTTCACACACCTATCTCACAGCAAACACCTGATCCACGCATCCTTTCCATCTCCTAAAGCCACGCTGCTCGTCACCAATTACTCCCTCTGTACCCTCTGTAACTCTCATAATTAGTACTCTACCATACACCTTACCTACAACACTCAGCATACATATACCCCTAAAGCTAGTACATTCATTCTTATCACCCTTATCTTTATACAACGGAACCACACAAGCACTTGCCCAGTCAACAGGCACCATACCTCTCACAAAACACACATTGAACAATCTTTCCAACCACTCAACAATAGTCACTCCACCACCTTTCAGGCATTCCACAGCACACCCATCCATACCTGCAGTTTACCCTGTTTTCATCTCCTTTACTACCTCCTGCACTTCCTCCATCGTGATCAAAGAATCATTCAACTCTCGCAATACATTTATTTCTTTCACCCTTCCATCTGCCACAGTCTCAGCCTCCCTTTTCTGCTCTACATTTAACAACCTTTCAAAATACTCCACCCACCTCTTTCTTACTGCATCCATCTTAATTAACATCCATCCTCTGCTTTTACTTGCTTTTCCTTCCCAGACTCTCCCTTTCACACCCTTCTCACCTCTTTCCAAAACATTTTCTGATTCTGTTGAAAAATCTCAGTCAACCACATACCCCACCTCTCATCTGCTGCCGCTTTAGCATCATCCACAGCCCTTCTCGCCCTGTTCCTTTTTTCCTTATACCTCTCATATGACACCTCATCCTTCTTCTGCAGCCACACTTCATATGCACGTCTCTTCTCAGCCACAGCCATACTTACTTCCTCGCACCACCATTCACTTCCCTTTCTTACACCACCTCCCACTCGTCTCACACCACACACCTTTTCCGCATACCCCGCCACAGCACTCATAAACAACTGCCTTTCTTCCTCCACACTGCCATTTTCCCTTTCTTTCACTGCGTTCCACTCATCTTTCAATTTCTCCTGATACTCTATCATATTCTCTATTTTATCCAACTCACTCTCAAAAACCTCCCTGTCATACCTAACTCTCCTAGCTCTCACCTATCTCTTACCTACTCTCAACTTTCCCTCCACCAGGTAGTGGTCAGATATACCTCCACCCTCCCCTCTCAAAACTCTCACATCCAACAATCTTCCTCTTACATTCCTGGACACAACCACATAGTCCATCAATGCTCTATCAACAACCCTTCCACCCTCCTTTCTCACTCATGTATACTTATATCTTTCTTCTCAAGGTATTTCCAATCATCATCTCTTGCTCAACACACATCCCTGTCATTCGTTCCCAATTTTCATTTCTTCCAGGCACACCATGCATACCAACTACACCATCAACTACTACATTTCCCAGGTACACATAAGAAATATACAGTAAAACATGCATGAGATTATTAATGTTTAATATGAAAACCAGTGTGCTGAGGCGTAGTTGCTGAGCAACCCAGAGGTTACAGCAAGAGAAAGTATTCAGAACAAGAAAAATAGTGATGAACGATGAAAGTTGGATGCACAAGTTAGGCGCAATGGTTAAAACAGACCGGTAATACCATCACAGTGAGCTGGAATGAATCAGTTGCCGCAACACTCAGAGGTAGACTGTGTTGTGTTGGTTCATACCAAAGGGTGCTTCGCATCAATTGTTGCTGAGTAATAGTGCTACCTATCCTAGGAGAAGGAAGGTCTTAACGCATTCTAATGTCGAATAAACTTGGAAAGCAAATTACGCAGAGTGTTGTAATGAATCACAAGTAGGCAGTAATGTTTGACAGTAACTGTTTAATTTTCAGCTCATAACTGACACGGAAATTACTCCAAACATTGCAAGGCGTTCCACCAGGCACCAGGTAGCAATACTATTAAGAAGGAACTGCAGTAACCCCAATCGCTACGAGGAGACTCTTATAAACTAGGTACCAAGGGGGCTAAATTAAAGGAATAAGAGTCACAAAGCTAGTGTGTTCAGAAGTGATCTGTCTCTGAAAGAGTGAGTTCTCTCTTAGGCTGGGGCAGGGAGCAGCCTGATGAACTGAACATTATTGTAGCAGTCTTTACTGATCTTCCACACAACTCATTGATATGTCGTAAAAACACCCCTATTGACAAAATTAGTGCAGAAATGGTGACGTGGAAAGTGTGTGGCCCGTATAACTGCTGGACTTCAGAGTGAATTGGACATACAGAACTCTGCTTTTAATATTCACAACGCAAAAACTTGGTGAGTAGTCTGACAGAAGCCATTAAAAAAAATAAATAAAAAAAACGAAAAGAATGCACTGATCAGATCAGCAAATCATTGCCAATGAAGCACACACAAAAATAAAAATATAAGCAGACGTCAGAATAAATAAGGCTAAGAAAAACAAAATTGAATCCGGCCATTTCATCCTAAAAGAAAAGAAGAAATTCTGAATAAAGATTACGACAAAGGAAGGGAAGGTGGTATAAAAGAGATATAGAAAAGAAAGCGACAGGCACAGAGAAATCGCGGTCCCTTCACTGCGTCCTAAAATTGATACTTTGGTTCATCGTCCTGTATGACGGAAGGGACAGGGAGTGAGGGATGTTTGCACTCTCTCTTGCTAGGTGTGTCAGTAAATGCTTCCCTCGTCAGTAACAAGAAAAAGGAGAGGAAAGAAGAGCATGAGAGGGGGACGAGAGAACGAGTCCGCGAAGAGACAAGAGGAGGGAGAAAGTGAGAGATGGGACTGAGGAAAGAAGGAAGAATAAAGAGAAGGGAAGTAACAGAGAACGAGTGAAGGTGTTAACAAAGGAGACGAAGGAAAACGGTGAAGAAAAGATTGAGGAAAGAAAAGGTGAAGAAAGGAGCGAGAGAAAAGAGAGGACAAAAGGAAGAGGGGAGAGAATAGAAACAGAGAAGAAGAAAGTGAAATGAGGGAAGCAAAGAGTGACAGGAGAAGAAACCAATAAAATGGGGAAGGGAGAGACAATAAGACAGACGAAAGAAGAGAGTGAAGGAAGAACAGGGAAAAGGAATGAGAAAATGTGGGGTGACAAAATGGGAGGCGAGGGAAGAAGGGTGAGGGAAGGAGGAGGGGAAGGAGGAATGAGGAAGAGAGAGGATAAGGAAGGCAGAGGAATAAGAAGGGGAGGTGAGGGAACGAAAGAGTGCGCAGAGATTAAAGAGAAATGAGAGAAGCGTTAGATGTGAAGAAAGTGTTGGGGGAGGAGTCGAAATGGGGGTAGGGTCGGGTGGGAGGGAGGTGAGGAAATGTGTAAGAAAATGAGAAAGGAAAATGTAAGAGGAGAGTGCAAGGAAAGGAGGGAGCGAAAGTGTGGGATGGAAAACGTAAGAACACGAAGAAAAGTGGGATAGTTAGAATAAGGAAGGAACAGGAGAAATACTAGGAGAGATAGGAGAAAAAAATAGACAGAAGGAGCTAGTAAGGAGAGCAATGAGAAAGGAGTAAGACAGGAGGGAACTGAGAGGTGTGGAGAAGATAAATATGTCACAGGTTGCCATCCTTGGTTTGGGTTGTATGAGTGAAAAGTATGTACCATTAGGGTGTATAAAAGGAGAGTAACCGTTGATAACCACACGCCCTACAGATAGACGAAGAGAATGAGAGAGAGAGAGAGAGAAGGATGCATAAAGACAAGAACTGACATACGTGAGAAGGTACAAGAATGAAGATGAAAGATGAAAAGGAGAAAAGAGTGAAGACAGAAGTGACAAATGTGTCTGATCGATTTGGGAAGAGGACGTGAGGAAGTGTAAACAAGAAAGGAGGGGAGGAGGAGAAGTGGGAAAGGAGCGAGGAAGGAGAGAGAGAGAGTCGGAAGAGGAGAGAGAAGAGAGGAAGAGGGAAGAAAGAAAAGAAAAGAGGGAAGAGGGGGTAAGAATGGGTGAGTAAAGAAGTGATGATGAGGTACGAGAGAAGAAAACTGGAAAAAAAGAAACTGAAAAGAGGAAAGTCAGAGATGTGACGTAGGCAAGAGAAGGGATGAGATCAAAGAGAAAAGGAGAGAAGACACATGAAGAGAAAACAGGAGAGAAGAGGAGGAAAGAGGAGGAAGGGGAAGATGAATAGGGAGATAACGAGGAGGCAGGAGAGGGGGAAGAACCGGAGAAAGGAGACCAGAGAGAAGAATGAACCGGAGAAGGGAGACGGGAGAGAGAAAAAGGGGGTAGAGAAGACCGAATAAGACCGAAGGAAGGGTGAATAATGGGGGGCAATGAGGAAGGGGAAGAGATCATAGAAGAAAGAAAAAACAAGTAGAGAAAGGGGGGGGGAAGATTGAGAAGAAAAGGAGGCAAACTAAGAGAGAAGAAAAAGGGAAAAGAAGAAAGGGAGGGAGAGAGAGGGGGGGGGGGACACAATATGGCACTATGGGCTGGTGATAGCACTCTGTAGCCACGTTGTGTTAGGAAGAACTCTGCTACCATATTCCTTGCGTGTGGTAAAAAACGACAAAAAGGGACGCGGTGAAAGAACAAGGGACCCCCTCCTCTGTATTTTTAGTTCCTACAGTGAGCCAGGGCATAGAAAGGGAAGGAGGACTGAGTTATCCCCGAACCCTGAAGATTGGATCTATGAATGTGCGAGGCGAAGTACGACTGAGGCTATAAAGGAGGAGATTGGGAGAATGTTTGTGAGAAGAAAGTTGGATGCGTTAGTTTTGAATGAAACAAAGATGAAAGAGAAAGGTAAATCTAAATTTGGAAATGTGACTGTAAGGATGTCAGGTGTTGATAGAGGAAGAGCGAGGGAAGGAATGGCCTAGGTAGTATGCCCGGAAGTGCAGCAGTGTGTGACTGAATAGAAGGAGGTGTCATCGAGACTGTTGTGGGTGAAAGTGAAACTTGGATGTGAGTTGCGGTCATCTGTGAGTGCATATGGGTCTGGTAGTGAAAGTGATGAAGAAGGGAGGGAATCTTTCTGTAGTGATGTTGATGAGAGTCTGCAGAATTTTTGGGCAAATGTGACTGTGGAAATGATGGGAGATCTAAATGCTAGAGTGGGAAATTTATCAGTTGAAGATGTCGATGGTACGCATGGTGCGCCTGGAAGAAATGATAACGAGGAAATAATTATAGGGATGTGTGCTGGGCGAGAGATTGTAATTGGAAATAATTTGTTTGAGAAGAAAGATGTCTATAAGTATACATGAGTGAGAAAGGAGGGTGAAAGGGTTGTTGACAGAGCATTGACGGACTATGTGGTTGTGTCCAGGAATGTAAGAGGAAGATTGTTGGATGTGAGAGTTTTGAGAGGGAAGGGTGGAGGTATGTCTGACCACTACCTGGTGGAAGGAAAGTTGACAGTAGGTATGAGCTGGGTGAGAACGAGGAAAGCTGGGTGTGGCAGGGAGGTTTTGAAACTGAGTGGACAAAAGAGAGAGAATGATAGAGTATCGGGAGATGCTGAGAGATAAGTGGAACAGTGACAGATCAGGAAAATGGCGGTGTGGAGTAGAGTGCTGTAATGGGGCATGCGGAAGAGGTGTGTGGTGTGAGACAAGTAGGTGGTGGTGTAAGAACGGGAAGTGAAAGATGGTGAGAGGAAGTAAGTATGGCTGTAACCGAGAAGAGACGTGCATATGAAATGTGGCTGCAGAAGAAGGATGAGGTGTCATATTAGAGGTATAAGGGAAAAAGGAATAGGGCAAGAAGGGCTGTGCGTGATGGTAAGTGGCAGCAGATGAGAGGTGGGGTAGGTGGTTGACTGGGAATTTTCAAAAGAATGAGGAAATGTTTTGGAAGGAGGTGAAGAGTGTGAAAGGGAGAGTCTGGGAAGGTAGAGCGAATAAAAGCAGAGGATCGAAGGATATTGACTCAGATGAATGCAGTAAAGAAAAGATGGGCAGAATATTCTGAAAGATTGTTAAATTTAGAGGAAGAAAGGGAGGCTGAGATTGTGGCAGCTGGAAGGGAGCAGAGAATAAATGTGTTGGGAGAGATGAATGATTCTTTCGTCACGATGGAGGAAGTGCAAGAGGCAGTAAAGGATATGAAAGCAGGGAAAGCTGCAGGTATGGATGGATGTGCTGTCGAATGTTTGAAAGGTGGTGGAGCGACAATTGTTGAGTGGTTAGTAAGATTGCTGAATGCGTGTTTTGTGAGCGGTATGGTGTCGATTGACTGGGCTAGTGCGTGTGTGTGGCTCCACTGTATGAAGGTAAAGGTGATAAGTGTGAATGCCCTAGTTTTAGGGGTATAAGTCTATTGAGTGTTCGAGGTAAGGTTTATGGTAGAGTGCTGATTAAGAGAGTTAGAGAGGATACAGAGGGAGTGACTGGTGATGAGCAGTGTGGTTTTAGGAAAGGGAGGGGATGAGTGGATCAGGTGTTTGCTGTGAGATATGTGTGAAAAGTATTTGAGAGAAGGTAAGGATGTGTTTTGGGCATTCATTCAATTAAGGAAAGTGTTTGATAAAATTAATAGGGAGGCTTTGTGGACTGTTTTGAGATTGTTTGGGCTAGGTGGTAAGTTGTTAAAAAGGATGAAAAGTTTTTATGCAAATAGTAGAGACTGTGTAGGAGTGGGAAATACTTTGAGTAAGTGGTTTCCTGTGAGAGTGGGGCTGCAGCGGGGATGTTTGATGCCGCCTTGGTTGTTTAATATTTATATGCATGGTGTTGTTAGGGAGGTGAATGCGAGTGTTAGGTAGAGGTTTGAGGCTGGTGAATGGTGATGGTAGAGTGGAATCTGAGCCAGCTGCTGTTTGCAGATGATACTGCACTGGTGGATGATTCAGAGGAGAGATTGAGACGGCTGGTACGGGACTCTGGAAGGGTGTGTGAAAGGAGGAAATTGAGAGTAAATGAGAGTAAGGGTAAAGTGATGAAGTGTACGAGGTTGGTAGATTGTAGGAAAATGAATGTAGTTTCGAATGGTGAGTTGCTTGAAGAGGTAGATTGTTTTGAGTACTTAGGGTCACATGTTGCTGTGTGTGGAAGAATAGATGTGGAGGTGAAGTTTAGAATGAATGAAGTAGGAAAGGTGTTGGGAGGAATGAAAAAAGTGTTTAGATATCATTCGCTTAGAATGGATGTAAAAAGAAGGCTGTATGAGGGTGTAATGGTACCAACTGTGTTATACAGGGCTGAAACATGGAATACGGGAGTAGCAGAGAGGATGAGGTCGAATGTAATGGAGATGAGGTGTCTAAGGAGAATGTGTGAAGTAACAATATGGATCGCGTGAGTAATGATGAAGTGTGAAGGAGAGCTGGAGTTATGCGAGAGATGGCTGATCTAGTTGAGCAGAGAGTGTTACGATGATTTATGCATATGAAGAGAATAAATGAAGGGTGATTGGTGAAAAAGATAACTGGATCGGATGTGAGGGGTGTAAGGCTGAGAGGAAGACCACGAATAGGACAGATGGACAGTGTGAAGAGAGAGTTAGATGCGAGAGGGATGTCTGTAGAGCAAGGACGATTGGCTACGCATGATAGGGATGACTGAGAAGAAATTATGAATGCATAAATGGTGACTTGGCCTCTGATTTCCAACAACTGGTCTGATCAGCTGATCGAGTCAGGTGCGGAGATGGGTATGGATCCATTAGTATGTGGCAGGGGCAAACCAGCTCTGCTGTCGGGTCCTGCTGCATATGTCGCTGGATTGTGCTGCACCGTTGACCCTCGTTTGGTGTGGTGCAGTGAGGAGCGGCCCCTTCTCCCCTTAGAGGCTAAGATACTAGTAAGTGTGTGTGTGTGTGTGTGTGTGTGTGTGTGTGTGTGTGTGTGTGTGGAAGAGTAATTTGGTGAGTGTGTCGTCCTGCCTCGGCTACCCCCATCTGGGGGGAATAAGCCTAGGTATATAGATAGACAGACAGGGGGAAGAAATTTAAGAAATGATGGAACGTAAACACGAGAAGGGAAAGGA
Source organism: Birgus latro (assembly GCA_018397915.1). Classification (NCBI taxonomy): domain Eukaryota; kingdom Metazoa; phylum Arthropoda; class Malacostraca; order Decapoda; family Coenobitidae; genus Birgus; species Birgus latro. The sequence goes on along the minus strand of JAGKTI010024330.1, from coordinate 4,991 downwards.
GGTAGGAGGAAAAAGAAGAAGACGAGAAGAGGAGAGTTTACAAAAAGAAGTTGTAAAGGTAGAAAAACATGAATAGACAACTGAGAGATAATTTTGTGCTAATACGTGAGAAAACAATTGTAAAGGAAGAAACCAAGAGAATAGAACAAATGGAGAACAACTACTAGACAAAGAAACATACAAATAAAAGTGAAACATTTGGGAACAAGATGCAGGAAAGAATTGTAAGAAAAGATGGTAGAATATAAACTAATAATGAACTGAGAGAAGAGATAGGTCGAGAAGAAAGAGAGCACACTGGCAGGAGAGGGGGTTTCGGTAAAGGCACAAAGGAGAAGGGAGAAGTAAAAAAAAAAAGAGGAGAGAAGGGAAGTGACAGAAAAGGGTGAGAAGAGGACAGAAGGAAAAGTGAAAAATAGCAAGAAAAACTGAGAAAGGGAAGAGAACTAATTTGAAATGAAGACTTGACGGTGGAGGTCTAAGAGAAGGGGGAGGGAAAATGCAGAGAAAAGACGGAGTGGGAGGAGGGGAAATAAGAAAATGTACAAGGAAAAGGAACAGTAAACAGGGAAACAATGAAAATATGAAAGCATGACGTCAGGAAGTAGGTGTACCGAATAATTACAGAGCGAAAGCGGTTTGAAAGAGCGAGTGCAGAAAATGGGAGGGAGAGAGAAAGGAAGAATGGATAAAAGGAACGAGGAAGAAATTTATAATGAATACATGAATAGGCATACCTGAGAATGAAATTATAGCAGAGAAGAAGAGGGAAAGAAAAAGGAGGGTGAGAGGAGACTTAGAGGAATAACAAAAAGGATGGGCGAAGTAAGACAAGACGATCTGAGAGAGAGGAGAGATTATTAAGAACAAAGACAAGAGGGAGGAGGTGTAAGAAAGGCTGAGAGGCAAGAGGGAGGAGAGAAATGTCGAAGGAGAGAAGTGAGAATAGAGGGGTTTGATAGACAAGAGAGAGGAAAGAAAGGAAGAACAGACAAAGGATATTGACACATTTGGAAACCAGATGTGAAGGAGGAGGTGCAAGAAACAGTAACAGAGCAATAAAGAATCAAGGTAGGAGGAAATGATAATGGGAGAAAAGAAAAAAAATGATAAATAGGAAAATAGGCAGAGGAAAGAAAAGGATAAATATCTACGTTATGACGTATTATGAAGTAGACAAAAGGGGAGGCAAAGAAGTCGACGGATAGGAGGTGGAGGGAGAGAGGAGGAGAGTTTAAGAAAGAAGGAAGAGGAATGAGAGATAATATAGAACTAAGAAAGACAAATGAATTTAAATAGAACATGTGAAAAAGAAGGTGTAAGGAGAAAAAGAAAACAAAAATGTGAAGAGGAAGCAGAAAGAAAGGAAAGAAGTGACCAAATACGAGCAGAGAAAAGAAGATAATATAAAAATGAAATAAACTGATTAATGGGAGAAAAAGAAATCAAAGGAAGACGGATGTGTGGAGGTGTAAGAAAGAAACTGAGACATAAAGGTGAACTGGAGGAAGAGAAGAACAATGAAAAATAAGAGAAGGAAGGGTGAAGAAAGACAAGATAATGTTAGGGAGCGGAGATAAATGATTTTGGTATGAGATGAGACGAAGAAGGTGTAAGAGAGAATAGGTGGCTAAGGGGTGGGTGGAACGGTAGAATGAAAGATGATTATAAGTTAAAAGGGAGGGGAAAAGGGAAGAACTGACAAAGCAGAGTGACACACTTGGAAATTGGATGCTAAGGTGTTACAAAGAGCATGGACAGACTAACAGTGAATCAGAGAATAAAAAGAGAGAATGGGAGACAAGGAAGCCAGGCAAAAGGGTGAGGAAGATTTGGAGCCAGAGCTGTGAAAAGAAAGTAAGTAAGAAAGAGAGGCAAGTAGGTAAAAGAAATAAAACTGGAAAGAGAGGGGAGGAGAGGAGAGCTAAAGAGAAGAGTGAAGAATAGGAATTTTGGGAAAACCAACAAAGAACAGAGAAGGAATTATGAAACGACGACGTGTGAAGAAAATGGGAACAAAAGAAAGGGAGACAATGTCGAGAAAAAGTGACGGGAAACGGACACGAGAGCAATGAAGGTTTGATAAGAGAAGGTAAAACGGGAGATGAAGGACGAGATAAACTTAGAGAGGGAAGAGATGAGATTAAGAATGAAGACGTAAGGGGGAATGTGCAAAAAAGAATGAGAGGCGAAAGGAAAAAAAGATTTAGGGAGGAAACTAGGTACCGATGGAGAAAGACAGCAGCTAAAAGGGACCGAGAAATGATTTAGAACAAACACGTGAGGAAGAAGATATTAGTATGAAAAGTAAGCAATAAAGTGAAGTTGAAGGAGAAAGGATGGAAAAATAGGAATAAAAAATGAACAATTAACAAGATTACGAAACAAAGAATTAATGACTTGGGAACAAACCATTACGTAAAACGTTAAAATGAAATCATTAATAGGGGAGAAAATACCAAAGCAATCAGAAGAGCAAGGAAAAGAAATAAGAATGAAGAAAATATTGGAATGTATGTGAAAGAAGTGTAAATTTTTTGGAAAAAGGTAAGATCGAACATTTATGAAAGGCAATAAGGTGGAGAAAGGGGTCAAAGAAAAGGGAGTAGAGAAGTATGATGATGAAAGAAGGAAGAAAGAAATGGGACGACAGACTGACAGAGGAGAGAGAAAGGAATCAAAACAAAGGAGCAATGAAGAAGATATGAGGAAGAAGGGGAGGCAAAACGTTGGAAGAAGAAAAGATAAAAAAAGCAGTGTTGAAAGAAGAAAAACAATAGAGGCAAAAAAATAAAAATTGTGAAAATGATTTGTAAAACGATTGTTAGGGAGAAAGATCCAAGAGAGAAAGGAAGACAGGAAGATCGGAGGGAAGGAAATGGACAGTAGAAAAAAAAAAAACAGAGGAACGCCTGAGAGAAACGAAACGGAAAGAAAAAACATAGGAAGGAGAATAAAAGCTTTCATGATAGGAGGTGAAAGAAAAGATAAAAGAATGAACAGGGAGAACAAACAGAGGCTAGTGAGAGATTTACGATCAGGGCTCTAGGAAGATAGAGTAAGAAAAGAAAGGCCACTAAAAGGTGGAATTATAGGAGAAAAACTAAAAACAGAAAGTAGGGGACAGACACAAGAAATCTTTTAAAAGGTTTAAAAGTGAAAGAATAAGAAATAATGCTAAGAAAAAAACCAAGAGTTAGGAGAAGGTAAAGTGGTGAAGAAAAAGAGGGGAATGGGAGAACCGAGAGAGAGAGAGAGAGAGAGAGAGAGAGAGAGAGAGAGAGAGAGAGAGAGAGAGAGAGAGAGAGAGAGAGAATGAAAAGAGATAGAACAGGAAGAGGTGATAGCGGGTGGATGGTAATTTACAAGTCACACTCAAGGTGAAAGATAAAGTGGTAAATTGGAGGGACGAAGAGAGTGAGAAGAAAGTAAGGGAGAAAAAAACAAGACCGAAGGAACTGAAATGGTGACTAGAATTACACGTCATGAAGGAGCAAGAGGAAGTAAGAGGAAATGACTGAAAGGTAAAGAGAAAGGAGAACAGAGAACAGGAAATGAGAAAGACTGAAGAAAAATAAGAATTTCAGATGGGGATAAAGATGTGAAAAACAGGATTTAAGAATGAGTACTGAGGAAAGAGCTCTATCTATCTATAACCAGACGTCGTAATCCCATTAGGGGTGGCCGTTTGTTTTTGAGTTGGTAGTTTTACTGGGAGGAGCACTTACCCTCCGGCAACCCACTTATTGACAAGTCGGGAACAAGTGTGGATTGGTTATATGGATACCACCCAGCGCTGTAAATGGTTTCTTGGCTACAAAAAACATCAGGCTTGTCACTCAGTGTAAAGCCATCTGAAATGGAAAGAAGAGTAGTAAAAGGTGACAAGAAAGACAAGGGAAACAAGATGAGAGGAGGGCAGACCAGACACAGAAAAATGAATGGTAAAGGTAAAAGAAGAAGTAGGCAACACTACATCAAGTGAGTGGATGATGGTCGCCACTAGCTACCACATTTTCTCTTTCTTCAGATTATTTTGAAGAAAGAGAAGAGACAGAAAGGTGAAATAAATGGAGGCAGTTAAAGATACGAGAAAAGAAGAGACACGACACACACACAAAAAAAAATGAAATGGGGATAGAAGGAAGTGGAAATAGAACAGGTGACAGAAGAAAAGAGGTAGAGGGGGATGGGATAGGCTAATACGCAGATCTAAGAGGAGAGAAGAAGGACTGAAGAAAGACATGAACTGTAAGAATGGGAAACACAACGCGAGAGAGAAAAATGCTAAAGTGTGGAATGAGCCAAAAGTTTGAGTGAAAGGGGAGTTAAATGTGAAATCAGAAACGAAACTGAGGTAAAAGAATAGATGATAAAATGAAGAGAGACAGGATAAGGGAAAAAAATAAAAAAATGAATAATTTCTTTGGCCACCAGAAGAGAATGAAACTTAAAGAAAGAGAAAATGGTGAAGTATTACCAGGGAGTATGATAAAAAGAAGAAGAAGGAGACAAGAATAGACGGAGAGTGGGAGGAAAGGACGACTGATTAATAAGCGAATGAACGGGAAAGAGCGTGTGATGTGAAAATAGTAAAAAGATCTTTTCCAAAGTTAGCTTGAGAGGGACGGAAAGGAAAGGGTAGAAAAAATTAAGAGTAACAGGAGGAAGACGAGAAAAGAAGAGATGAAAGACAGGAAGAGCAAAAATAAAAAATGATGTAGCCATTATAACTTGAAATATGGCGCAAAAATGAGTGCAAAAGGAAAATAGATTCAAACTTGTGTAAGGAAAAGACGAAGAGGAGGAGGAAGAGAGAGACGAGGAAGGAGGAGAGAAATAGACAAGAAAAAATGAAAACAACAGGTGAACAAAGTGCGGTGAAAGAATAGAAAGAGAAAAAATGAGACAATAGTAGAATGAAGGGGAGATTAGAAAAGACGAGGGGGTAACAGGAAACTGGGAAAAGTGAGGAAATTCAGGAAAAGGAA
>JAGKTI010024329.1:0-14425 GCA_018397915.1 Birgus latro | reverse complement strand
ATGGAACGTTTCTTTGTTGCAGGGGAGGAGTGCGAGGGGAAGGAGCCTGGCCCTGAAGGCGAACCCGAATCTCCTAGCTCCAGTCCCAGACACCGCAGGTAAGTTCTAGTACATTACGTTGTGTAGGAGGCCCGTATTCTCGTTGCCTTGGAGGCTTTCGTAACACATGTTTTTTTCTGCGATTTATTTTTGTTTGTTACATTTGACTGTCTTCTTGTGTGTTACTGTTACAAACTATATTGATATTAGACGGGTACAAATAACATGGAAGATCATTTTGAGGTTTAATATCCAAAATAAATCGCTTAGGAATAGGTGTTATGAAGCCACATACGCCAGTGGGAATACGGCAGACCTGTATTCTCGCTGCCATGGGAGACTTCACAGCACTTCTTCATTAGGTATATTAATTTGCATATTAAACCTCGTTATCCTCCAGTTTGCTATTTGTAATATAACTTTCTAATATTGACCCAGTTTACATCGATAATATGCAGAAGAATAGTTGGATATATCAGGCAAAATTTATGGCTTAGGAGGTGTTACGAATGCTCTGAAGCAAAAGAGAACACAGCCACTTATAATAGCCAAGGACCTGGACGCTGTCACAAGTAAAATCACAAGACAGTCCCGTTGCAAGCATTTTCTTTACGAACATTATCCTCTTTCCTCCACGAACATCAGAGAGTATTCATCTTTCTCATAAGAGTCTCTCGTGACTTCATATTGGTATCAACAACGTATAAATTTTTCATGCACCACCTTGCATTTGCACAGCCTGTAAGAAAAGGTCGGTGTAATTTTTATCATGGCAGTACAGGAGGGGGCGAAAGTATGCCTAATATTTTACCTCTTGTACTTTTCACCTGAGCTAGCCAGTGTACCAAATTTGGGAGAGGTGTGGCATTTCCCTTTGCCCATAAATGACGTTCCGTGATATGATGCGTCAGGGAGGAAAGTGACGGACATGTAAATGTGAAACAGATGTAGTAGGATAGTGTAAGAATTTTTTACTCTGCTGTACAGTGCCTAAGAAAAGGTAGCTGACAGTTTTACAGTGAACAATATCCTTATTTTTAAAACGGGAGGTATTTCTAAACGTACAGTGCATATCATACGTTAAGGTCCATCTTATATGCTGTATGAATAGGAATAGCGGAGTTGAGAGCGCATGATGTCTCTGGAAAATTTTAAGGCACTGTACTCCCCAAGAGATAAAAATAACTTTGATCCTTATATCTTTATAGGCTTTGAATTAAGGGCTCAGGTTTCCTTACTAGCTGTAAATTTAAAGATATGTTCAGTATTTTTTTTTTCGCTAGTATAATGTTGGAGGCAGAATAAAATTATCAATATCCTTGAATAGACTTAATGTTATTTGGTGACACTTCCTCACTCACTTAATATTTGGAGTTATTCTCAGTATTTTCTTTAATTCCAGTAGACAAATTATTATATATTACTGTTAATCTCTGCAACCTGTTGACATATTCTCCATTTTACACTTGCTGCTGCTTTGCTACTAACTTAGGGGTGACCTTTCGAACTGGACTTTCTAGATATGGACTTCATTAACCTTTTCTTACTGGCTCCCTTCAACCTCCGTCTCTTCGCCACAGTGTTGCATCCTTATCTCTTTTCTATCGCTGCTTCGTTGGTCACTGCTCCTCCGAACTGTCTGCTTGCATCCCTCCACCTCTACGACGAGCACGTAGCACCCGTCTAGCAACAAACTTTCACCCATTTTCTGTCCAACTCTCTAATGTAAGAGTTAACCGTTACTCCTAGTCCTTCATTTATGCAACAGGTCAACTCTGGAACTGCCTCCCTTTGTCTGTATTTCCTGCTTCCTATGGTCTCCAGTCTTTCAAACGCAGTGTGTCCAGGCATTTGGAAATGATTGGATCTTGATTTTGGCTTTCTCTTGTTTTGTTTTGTTTTTTCTTGGAAGGAACAGTTTGCGGGCTCCTGGCCTTTGGTTCCTTCTTTCCAACCTTTTAAAAAAAAAAAAAAAAGGACACCTTTCTGAAGTTGAATAAATCGTCGGGAAGTAGCAAAGGTAGATTAAAATATTGTCTAAAATACTCGCAATACGTCCTTGAAGTGCAGTGGTTAATAGGATAATTATATCACTGCTACCTTTTGTTACTTTCCTTATAGTGTCTCCCTCCCATTTCAGGGACAGTGGAAGTGTGACATCCCGTGATGGACTTTCCCCAAAGATGTCACCTCGCCATTCGCCACGGGAGTCCCTCAACTCCTCCCCAGCGCCCTTGGGCTCACCTCGAGCCACACCCCCTGCACTCCGCCCGCTCGCCTCGCCTTCCTTCACGAGAAGTTCAGACAACGAGGCCGACATTCTCGACTTCTCTCTGCGACGTTCGTCACCCCTCACAAGAGAGGAGCAATTCAGCATGTCTGCCAGGTCGTCCCTTGCTGGGTCGCCGCCCCCAGGTCTCCCTCGCCTTGGTGATTCTCCTCTGGATTTATCAGTGCCACGGAAGAGAGCAGCAGATGCTCTGCTGGAGGCGGCACAGGGCAAGATTCACCACGACTTGGCTAAAGGACTTGGAGCATGGGGAATTCCTCTGCCTCCCCACATAGCCTCTGCCATGGCTCTCAGACCTGACCTGGCAGCTCTCAAGCCGGAATTAGCTCTGTGGAATGGTAAGCTGAAAGGAGACAGTATAGCTACAAAGCTTCCACCATTTCCCATGGGAGCTGTGCCCCCAGCATCTACTGATGGAACCAGAGCCTTGGAGAGAATGAGTGAGCTGAGTAAACTTGGTGGAGACACTGGTCTAGACTTATTCAGGGGCGGTTTAGGGGGTACCTCGGGTCGCGCTACTGCCTGGCAGAGTCATTGGCTTAGCAAGGGTCAGGACGCCACCAAAGATGTGTTGAAATGTGTGTGGTGCAAGGCTTCATTCAACACACTGGCTGAGTTGACGGCACACATGAAGGAAGCTAAACACTGTGGTGTCAACTTACCGCCTCCTATCCCCCCACCATCATCCAGCTCTTCTTCTATCCTTACTCACCTGCCGCCTCAGTATACGCCTACCAAGACACAGCCAACCAAACCCCCTTCCTCCTCCTCCTCTGCTGCGTCTGGGTCGTCCTCGTCGAGTGACCTTATGTCAAACATCAAGGAGACAATGCCACTCCCCCGTAAACTGGTACGTGGCCAAGATGTGTGGCTGGGTAAGGGTGCAGAGCAGACGCGTCAGATTCTTAAGTGCATGTGGTGTGGCCAGAGTTTCAAGTCTCTGGCTGAGATGACTCAGCACATGCAGCAGACACAGCATTACACAAACATCATCTCTCAGGAGCAGATAATATCATGGAAGTCCCCAGAAGAAAAAACTAGCAGTCAGAGCCACGTAAATGCTGTACTCACATGCAAGGTTTGCGATCAGGCATTTGCATCTCTCAAAGAACTCAGTAATCACATGGTGAAGAATGCACACTACAAGGAACATATAATGCGCTCGATTACAGAATCTGGAGCACGACGCAGGCAGACTAGGGAGAAAAGGAAGAAGTCTTTGCCAGTACGCAAGCTTTTGGAGTTGGAGCGTGCCCAGCAGGAACTGCGTGCAGGTGAAGGTGGAAGAGGTCTAAAGGATCAGTCCGCATCGGGTCGCATCTCATGTGAAAAATGTGGTGACAAGATAGAAACAGCGTTATTCGTGGACCATATTCGCAACTGTGTTGGCACATCATCTCGTGACTTACTCAAGTCCGCTCTCCTCTCCCCCGAAAGCGATTATAGCAACAAGCTCGACTCTGCCCCTGAGACTGACAGTGAGGGTAAAAAAACACCAGATAAAACTCCCCGTGATAGCCCTAGAGAAAAAGACTTTGATAAGCCAAAGGGCCGTGGTGCTTCTGAATCTCCCTCAGTTCTGAATGCACTAGAAAAATTGATCGAGAAGAGCTTTGATTCTGGTAAAAATAAGCCAGGATCTGGGCCTCTGGGGTCAAGCATTCTCCGCCGACTTGGTATTGACGAAACCGCTGACTACTCTAAGCCGCTCATGGATCCGCAGCTGATGGGCATGTATGCAACCTTCTCCAGGCTGCATGGGGGACATCCACCTGTAGGAGGGGCACCATCCACCTTTAATTTACCACCTTCATTCGGCTCCAGTGACAGAGGTGCGGGACTGCGAGGTCTGAGTGACTCCATGATGAGCCCAAGTGCAGATTCTGACACTCGTGACACATTCCCACGGTCTCCCTCACGGCCTGGGTCACGGCCAGCATCCACAGGTTCTATTACAAGGGATGGGAGTGGAAGTGAGCGATCCCTAGAGTTGCTTCGACCCGACAGCCGCCCCGTCGTCACACCAGAGGAGATTGCACCAACTGAAAATGGTGCTGACCACTCAGATATTGAACAAGAAAGCTTTTGTGGCAGAGAGGAGGTGAAGCAGGAGCCGCCAGAAACAAATGGAGAGGTTAGCGACCGTGAGTCTGTGTCAGCTAGGGAGGAAGTCAGAGTCAAGGAAGAGATACGGGTGAAAGAAGAATTCAAAATGAAGGAGGAAGGAGATGAAGAAGAGGAGAACGAATTAGCAACAGAAGTGGGACGTGACTCTCCAGCCGGGAGATTGCTTGGATCCCCCGCCGGCTGTAGCAGTCGTTCTGGCACCCCACACTCAGAGGCCAGTGTCGGACGCACAGCCTCTGGACTTGGGGCGTCTGGACTTGGTGGACTCTCTGCTCTGCTTGGAGGTGGTGGTGGGGAAGGCATGTCTTCACACCCCCTCGCCGCCCTGCAAAAGCTGTGTGACAAGACAGAGAATCAGCCAAGGCCGCCTCCAGTGAGTGGGACAACCACTGGACCACAGACAAACCCTGGGGCGATTCTGGCTTTTTCTTGGGCGTGCAACGATGCCGTTACAGCTGATAGTATCATGAAGTGTGCTTTCTGTGACACGCCATTCATCAGCAAGGGGGCATATCGGCATCACCTCTCCAAAATGCACTTCGTCAAAGACGGTGTGATCCCCGAGACTGCCGCCGGGAAGAGCAACAATGGCAAGCCCCCGCCACCCACCAGCAAGGCAGCCACCCCACCAGCACCCCCTGTGGAGGAGTCGCCCCACTCCAAGTTCCTGAAGTACACGGAGCTGGCCAAGCAGCTGTCCAGCAAGTAGTGCCGGTCGCTGCTCTGGGGTGGCCGGACCTACCCCCACGCCCCTACCTGCGCCCGCCAAAGACCCCCTGTCCCCGCCCGCCCCGTGTATGTACAGTGAGGCGAGGTTCGTGTGTACAGTGTAACTATTTATCCTTTGTGAGAGCTTGGTGGCCCTTGTAGTCTTGTGATACCAGGCAGCTTGGAGGCGGCGGCGGCCGGGGTCCCCTCATATCACCCGCCTCCCGGGACTGTCACTACCGGCGGGCGCTGCTCCCGTCCCCCGCCCGCAGGAAAGACACGTGCCAACAATCAAAACAACCCGCAGAGTACAAAGTGTGTGTTGTGGGCGGGCTGGGTTGTGGCCACGCCCGTAGTAGCGAGGGAGCCCGCGCCCACAGCCGGCCCGGCCCCCGTGGCGCCAGGGACCTGCAGGCGGCCGCGGAGGGGCGCGGCGCCCCCTGCCCCCTCGGCACGCCCTCGCCTCACGCTGTGTATCTTTACACCTCCCGCGACGATGTGATCGTCCCGGGCTGTTGCAAACTTAATCGCTCACACTTGCTGTCACTTTTTCACATAGTTATTAATATATAGACAGTGTAAGTTAAGCTGACATGGCAATGATCAAATTGATTGTTGATAATTATCTGAAAGCATCAGTGATGTATCAATATCATCCTTTTTACAATATGCTGTCTTTGACTTGCTGAAAGTGATCTCAATGCTTTTATTCCTAGTGTAAAGACGCGCCAGACCAACGGAACTGATCGGCGAGGCTTGATACCTCCCCCTCCCCCCCCCCGCCCCGGTCCTGGCGTCCCCCGCCGCGTCACCCCCCCCCCCCGCCCCCCTCCCCTCCCCCTGGCCCCCTACCTCTCCACCCCCACCAATCACGCCTACAGATATATGCACTCCATTACACTCTCTCACTCTTGTTTTTGAAGCACAGCAATAGTGACCAGAGACTGATCTTAGTTACACTTAGTTACATTGCTAACGGTATCTTAAGCTCACTCCATTCCTCACTGCAAAACGATTTTGGTTCTCCATACTGCTATTCTGGTGTTCCTTGAGAGCGCTGGGATTTGCCTCACTATATACAGTATATGCGTAAAAATACCTGCAGAGTTTGATCGTGTTTAGCTGCTCAGACGTATCTTCCTCCCAACAGCATCGATATGATACATTGTTACCGATGGGCTTATAAATTTTAGAGGGGTTGGTATTAGCGAAATTGTTATCAGAGTGACGTAAAAATAACACTAGGAATTGATAGGTAACTCTTCATGGTTAATGACCGATTCACATAGCGACTACAGTGGTCAAAGTTAGATAAAAAAAAAAAAAAAAATCGGCCAGAAATTCTGATGCAATCCAGAGGTTGTCTCTAACTTGTATTATTTTCCGTAGAAATTTGATGATTAACTCTTCACATATTGATGAAGGTAATTTGGAACTTTCACGTTTACAAAATTTCACAGAACTCACTTCCATATCTTCAGTACTAATGACAGCGATCGGGTGGTTTTCTCCAGCCTGTGGTAATTCCTCCGCCTGCAGCATTCCACGCCTTCCAAGAGCAGCGGATAGTTCACTCCTAATGAGCTCCCTGCTATCTGAAATGAGCTCCGCGATTCAGGGCGTGATCTGAGTAGTTTCAAAGGCAGCCAGTCTGATATGTTGGGCATCAATCATGGGGGAGTCTTGTTGATGAGTCGCCTATCACTCACGGAGGCTCTTATTCTAGGTGAAATAGGAGACCTGGTTGCAACTTTTCCTCAGCGATTTATTTTGGCATATTGCACCATTTTATCAAGTAGGGTACTGATGCAAAGTGTGTCTGTACTAGAAAATTAATATCTTTAGCAGCGTTGAAGAGAATATGAGAGGGTATGCAGAATAAATCGCGAATAATAAGATGTAACGAAGACTCCCATGCAGCCAAGAATAAGTCCCATATTCCCACTTCTGCTGCAGCGTAAAGATTGCCTTCATCGTCTCGTGGGAGGGATGCACAGATTCACGATGGATTCCTAGTCCCAAGTTAGATTATTTTTTATTAGGAAGGTAAGGAGAGATGGGAAGGTTCTCCAGTCTCCTTTCCTTACCCATCCTTTAAATAAAAAAAAAGAAAGAAAAGTAAGAAAAAGGAAAAAAAATATAGAAAGTCTCCTATAATTTTTCACTGGTAACCAAGATTTGTTTTTGTAGAAGAAGAGACATGGAAAATTAACACTCTGTCCTTGTCTTTACTGCAAATAATAATAGTTACGAGATGGAATTGACTGTATAAATTATTTTGTGAAGCTGTCCCAGTGTTCCTAACTTACCGACGTTCATTTCTAGTTCACCTCGTGTGTTCGTCGAAATGTACCTCAGTTCGCTCCTAATTTGCACCTACTTCACCGTAAAAATGTACGTCGTTAAGTATAGGCTTTCTGGCTGCCCCATTATTCGGCACCCCCTGCGCCAATAATCAGTCGATCTTACGAGTTCGGATTCTACGTATATGCGAGATCTTACGAGTGCGGATTTACGTATAAGCGACATCTTACACGCGAGATGTAACGTGTGCGGATTGAGGATAATAGCGATATCTTTGAAGCGCGGATTCTGCGTAAAAGCTAGATCTTACGAGCGCGGATTATACGTAAAAGCGAGAAAGGAAGGATAATAGCGGACGCCCAAATCACAGTCACATTTCCGTGGATGAAACATGTTCGCGGGTTGCTAAGGCGGTGCCGGCGGGGCTAATTTTAGAATGAAACATGCTGCCAGCAATACAAAGGGCGGAGGAGCGAGCCAGTGCCCACTCGTCAAGCTCCTTGCAACCCCGCGGTAATCAGGGGTTGTCAGGCGTGATTTAGCAGCAGGTCGGAGCCTCATGATGCCCAACCGTGCGTAGTAAGACGTTGGTGTGTCCCTCTCCGCGCCCCTCGCTCTCCCCTGACCTTTGCCAATGGTTTAGAAATATCACCTGAACCTTTCTATTATCGTACAGTGTCATGTTTATTCATAACCGCCAATTAGTGAAATTCTTCCATTCCAAATTCTCTCCATCGAAGCTGTTTGGAGGTTGGTAATGCGGTGCCAAGATACAGTTGCCTGTTTTTCTGGCAACTTGCTGTCTGTTCTGAGCGGTGTTTGATTATATACGTGTCTCCACCTGCTTGAACCACTTGTTACCACTGAGAAAATAAATTCGAATGAGAAAGAGAGAGACCTGCTGATTAATACGGTTCGCGAAGCACTGAGGCGCAAGAAAATATAATCACCATGCAGCTTTTGTTGGTGATATGCTGAAAGTATGTGATTGTCGCCATCAGAGCAAATGAAAAAAGAGCAGACTAGTACTTCGTTAATTAGTTGCTGGTGAGGGGAATAGTCAGTATTAACTTGTATTGTCCCAGCTGGCATAGTGCTCGAGGGAAGGAAGCTGGATTAGCAGAGGCCAAAATCAGTATGAACATTAGTAACATAAGAGTGTGTGACCATGTGAGAGGCGAAACCTTGACGCCTGAGGTTGTGCCGTATCAGAGGCTGTAAATACTTCCTCTTCCTCCTCCTCCCCTCCCAACTCCCCTTTCTCGTTCTCATGAAATAAAAAAGTGTATCTCTTGTAGATAAGTTGCAAACTGATATTTTTATATGAAGTAATCTTGTTTTTCCTCCTCTTTGTGTATTATAGAAACTTCCCGGCTTGGGTTGTTGATCTTGGTATACATAGTTACAGTGGCCTGTGTGTGTACTTAAATGCCAAGTAGGACGTTGCAGGACGCTACGGCCAGGGTCATATTTCTCACTTAAAAGATCTTGACCATTGTTGTGGCGGCAGCAGGAGGGCCCCGCCGCCCCCCTACTGTCGGACCGGCGTGGCCCCCCAGTACCACCACAACCACATTTTGACTGTCCAATCTTGAGTGTCCAAGTGCCAATTCAACTTTCATTACATATACGTAATATGGAATTTTTAAGACATTAACAGGGTCTTTCCCTGTAGTATGAATCTTTATCAACTGATCTGTGTATATCTCTGCTAGAATTGGAGCTATTCCTGGTAATGTTTCATAATATTTATGTTATCTTCAAGCTTAAAACTTCAGATCTCAGATCTGTAAATAATAAAAAATATCCTTCTTTGCCCAGTTTCCAGTGATTGTGAATCAGGTTTAAGTAAGTTTCTGTTGCCTGTTATTGTATTATTTTGTCTTTATTTCTTTATTTTTCTGGAGCCTAGCCGAGTAAGACCCACCTCCCTCTCAATCATTCCTGTTCACCCCAGTGAGATACGATAAGCGTTGCCACAGTGCCCCCGCTTCACGGGGCACTGTGCACTACACCCACAACCTCTCTACACTCAAGTTCATCGAGGAACAACCAAACTAATAAAAAATCTTTGGTCTTCAGACCTATCCATGTGTACAATTCCTGCAGTGTAAAGTAAATCAATTTGCAACTTCAGTATGACCTTTTAAAAATTACAGTGTGGTGACTGTGAATAATAGCCTTGATGGACTTATTTGCAGTTTACTTTTTTATCATTTATTATTATTATTATTGATTATTATTATTATTTGTGTCAATGTGTGTCACGGGAGGAGAAGGCCGCCTCTGCCCTCTCTGCTAGGACCTTGTATACCAGCGCCTCTCCTCCCGACCGCTGCCTCTATACGCTGACCACTGATGATGATGATGATGAGTTCATTGGTTTTTGTACAGTTCATCTTCCCCTATTTGTAAATTATTGCGTTTTTTCCTCTCTTGAGCTTCCAGTTGTAAAGTTACAATAAATAAAAATAAAGTATCTGGAGTGGAGTCATTTATTTTAATAGTCCTCATCTGTTGGCCGTCTCAATAAAGCAAGGCGCGAAGGTGTATGCATGTCCCTAATTTTTACGGTCGTTTATGAAGCACTTGTAATAGTAATGATCAGCCTGCATCCCACACTACTGGGTGTATGCATTAACAACACAGAAAGTTCAAACATGTTCTGCTGTATCATAACATGCTTCAGATATTATCGTTACAAAAAAGAAAAATGGAGGGTTCGCATATACTTTCACGAACTCGGGTTCAGAAATACGGTTCTGTTGTGTACTGATTCCACAGTCATGTGATTCCCTCCAATGGAGAAAGTATAACCTTCTATGAAAATGATTATTGAGGCGTTAAAGCAGCTTTGACCCGAAACTGTCGTGTCTTGCTAATAAACTGATGTTTATATCTCCCATGGTGGTAGGTGGTGGCGACCATCGTCCACTCACCTGATATAGTGCTGTCTACTTACTTCATCTTTATTCTTTGTAACTGCTCTCCATTCTTCCTGTTTCTCCAATCTTTCCTGCAACATTTCCTTACTCTTTTTCTTTCGGGTGGCTTTACACTGAGTGACAACCCTAATGGTTTCCTGTAAGTCAGGAAACCATTTACAACGCTGGGTGGTAACCATATACTAACTCACACGTGTTCCATACGTGTCAGCAAATGGTTGGCAGAGGGTTAGTGCCCCTCCCCGTAAAACCAATAACTCAAAGATAAAAGGCCACCCCATACGAGATTATGACGCCTGGCTATAAATAGGGACATATATCTCCCTAAAATGGGGCGAAGTCGGACCAAAACTGTTGTATCTTATCAGTTAACAGCATTTCCTTATGCTGGTGTAATTCTTCCACAAATGCTCTTTTGCTAATTCCGTGCAGTTAACCCGTTTCCCATAAGGACGTCATATTATAATTTTTGTCCTTATTAAGACAACTTTCTTTACCTTGGGACAGACTCATGGTATCGGAAGAACTCATGAAGGCAGTACGTAACCTCTGAAGTTCGTAAGTCCGTCCTAAGCATACTAAAATCGTCAGTTGATAGCAAGAATGACATGAAGTTCTGGAGGTGAAGAGGCTAAGCAGTCACGTTGATAGATACTATACACTAGATGTTGGTCATGAAAAGTGATATATGAATTAGAAAAAAATACTCTACCATAAATGGCATACCGGTAATAACAGTGGAAAAGCAGTACTGTACTATAAAAAAGAAATAACTGGAAAAACTACTGTACTATAACATCATAACAACAGAGGAAAAACGGCTCTTTAATATCAAAAATAATAAGTGGAAAAACAGTACTGTACTATACAACATAATAACAGTGGAACAATAGTACTGTACTATCTTGAAATGATCTTACTCTCTCAAGTGAACAGTACAGGATGGGCTGTAAATAACGCTCCACTACAAACTCACCTGTTGGTAACTTAGGTGTTCCAGGGAGGATGCTCAGTCTGCTGGTGTGGGTGTGATAGTGAGAGAAGGAAAGAATAATGATACAGAAGCCTCTGGTATCGCTAACTGAGCCGTACCCGCAACACAATAGAAATCGCCTGGCTGAGTGGAAGAGCAGTATTATCTATGGACCAAAACGTATCATTCTTTCTGATGCAGTTCATGGGTAAGCGTGAGCTGAACAGAATTTAACGTTTTTAATAGGATGACGCCTGTTATCCTTGTCACCACTAAATTAACTTTTACGGCCAGTGGGACACGTTCTCAAAGTGAAGGGGGTAAAAAACCGTCTCCCTTAACTCCTTGACTGTGAGAGGTTTCCCCATGGATGAATAAATTCGTCTAGCGTCAATCAGAATAAAGTAATAAGGTAAGAAGGGGTCTGATAGGGGTATGTAAGGTGGCCCATATATAAACACTCCACTCCGCCAGGTGCTTTCTCGTGTGTTGCTGGGACGGCTTAGTCAACGTTATCTATGTGTAACTTGTACAATTTATTTCTTACTCCCACTAACACGTCCACATCCACATCAGTAGACTGAGCTGTCCCCGCAACACAGCATCACACGAGTTTCAGAGGAGCGCTGTCTATGGGGCATCCCGTATGTTACAGTTCATTCACTTTATCTTGACTCAGATTTTCACTCTTGTGCAGCTTATTTCACGTAGCTCAGTGGCAGAAAAACACAATACTGCGGCTTTACGTCCTTTCTGTAGCACTTCTCCGTGACTAGCATCATACTCTAGTGTTAATCTATTGTTACAACTTTCAAGATGGACGGGATGGCAGTGTTAGGCCAAGGTAAAGTGAATAATGATCATAATGGAAGAAGCTCCGTAGTCCCCTTTCAATACAGTGTCGTCCTGCTTATTTTAATCTTATTATCACCAGACTCTTATGCAGCATGAGAGGCCATTAAAAATAAAAGAACTCATTAATCTATCTATCTATTGCCAGACGCCTCAATCCCGAACGGGGTGGCCACAAACAAATCGCCTCCATGTCGCTCTGTCCCCTGCCATTTCACTACCCCGCTTCCAACTCACACACCCCTCTCTCATGTACCTCTCCACTCCATCCCTTCATCGCATCCTCGGCTTCCCCTTCCCTCTCCCCCCCTCCACCTCACTACATATACTCTCCTCGTCAGTCTTTCACTCTCCATCCTCTCGACATGCCCAAACCACCTTAACGTGTTTCTCCTAACCCTTCCTGTCACGTCCACATCCACACCACAACGCTCCTTCACTTCCTCATTTGTTAGTCTGTCTCTCCATGTGACTCCACATGCTCCGTTCAACTCATTTCCACTGCTCTCACTCTTGACTTCTGTCCTTCCAACAGGGTCCAAGCTTCACTTCCATATGTTAGAGTTGGTATCACAATACTGTCATGTAACAACTTTTTCACTTCCATGCCCACCTCCCTGTTTCTTATCACTGCTTTCAACGAACCAGCAACCTTCCTTCCCCGCTGCACCCTTTCAAGCACTTCACCCTCCAGACTTCCATCCTTACTCATCACACTACCCAAGTACTTAAATGCACTCGCATGCAACTTCTATTTCCTCTAGTTCGAAGTCTGTAACAGAATAATATCGTCTGACGGTGGTGAGAATTAAAGAAAAAAAAAACGCCATTGTGTTTAAGTGGTTAACCACCTCACAAGTAGAGTTCTTCCCTATTCTTTGTTATACCATATGGACTGCAAGAGAGAGAGAGAGAGAGAGAGAGAGAGAGAGAGGGAGGGAGAGTGGGGGGGGGGGTAAAGCAGGTGTGTGGATGCCATTTAGCGTCCTAGTATGGAAAAAATGTCTGTCAAAGAAGTCAATTTGCTTTTAAATATTTCATGTAATTCGTCAGTGCCTGTTCAGTTAGTCAGATAATGTAAGTTGTAAAGATAAGAGATTGCTAACGCTGCTTCTCTTTCTCTTGCTGCTACTTACTCTCCTCACCTCCCCCTCCCTGGTCACGTAGGCATATTTACCCCCTGCATTCTTTATATCTGTCGTTTCTGCTTTACTCATTTTATTTAGCACAGAAGACAGCATTATTTTATTTACAATCAATAAATATATTAAGCTGTCTCTGAATCTTGCACCAGCATGTCGATATTCCGTATAAAAAAAAATGGGAAGGAAAATATGGCGAGTTGGTGGCTGTTACTCAGATATCTCTTGATATTTTCAGCATGATGACGTGCCCAGAGAAGAAAGGATATTAAGGGATGGGGAAGCTGCGTTATACATCGCTATTTCCCCCTCTAAATTTATAAATAGTTTACTAACTGCGCAGGCACTGATAAATCATTTTTATTGGTTTAACCCAAATTCACTTTTATGACAGTACGTGGCAACACACCGCTCCCGCACCCGCAATACCTCCTCCCTTCATACCCTCCCTCCCTCCCCTTCTTTCCTCCCTCACACGTGGTCTCTAGCAGGCGACTGAGGCTGCTTCGAATACACAAGTCTTACAGTCCGTGGTTCAAAGTTTTGTGCATGTGTTTAACGCGAGAACTTCACATAATATATCAGTAAAACCATATAGCAAGCTACATAATATACAAATATCAAGAATAAACATAACAGGTACCTTAAAATATAGCCCTAATGGGTTAAATATAAACGTGAACTGGCCAGGAGTCGGAGCTTCATACCGCCGCGGAAGAGAGCCAGAGCATCCGAGCGTCCCTTCCCCCTCCTCTTTGCCATCAGTCAGCAAGTATTTCTCGAAGTGTGAGGACGTGCGTGATGACGGTGGAGCAACTATAGCATCTCTTTGTCTGCAGAAGGCGGCGACGGAGAGCCACCAGACTAGAAGTAAGTTAGAGAAACTGTACTACTCATTTGCTTATTTGATGTGTTGTGGGGTACTTCGTTTTTTATTGTCTAGTACGAACCGGTTAACAGTCGTTTGTGCAAGGGAAATATGTAGACTACGGAGCTTATAATCTGATACACATTTCCTGGGTTAATTCTAACCTGCTGTTTGACA
>JAGKTI010024328.1:0-14425 GCA_018397915.1 Birgus latro | reverse complement strand
CCTCTGATAAAACTTTAATTAAGGGTAATGGCATGACCTTGGAGGTGCAGATCAGGGAGACAGACCTACTTATGATAAACCCCCCCCATGGAACAGCTAGGTGAACTTGGCCCCTGGAAAGTATCGAAGGCTACGGGAATGGGAGGTGGGTACAGGTAATTACACCAGCACTATAGGCTCTGTTGCCCATGACTGTTTGGTGGTTGACCTCACCACGGATATCACCATCTTGCAGCACAACCACGATCAACCCCTGGAGTCATGTCTGGTGGAAGTAGTTCGGCTCCCGGCCAGGTTTCCTGCATCAGGTGAGCCAAAGGATTACACAACACTTTGGCTTCGATTTGCAAACTCCTTCCCATCGTGCGTGGTTTACAGTGGGGTGTCGTGCCGGGTCTTATACTTTTCCAGTCTATCGATGTTACCGGTGTCATGCATTCGGTCATGGTTCCGCCATGTGTAAATCTGGTTTTTGCTGCTCTATGTGTAGCGGTAGCCACAAATTTCGATCAGAGGATGGTACCACCTGTGTTCTAGACCCACACTGCTATTTGTGTGGTGGTGCCCATAGGCTAGCTTCACACGTGCGTCCGATCTTTCACATAGCCTTGAATGTCGACCATGATGACAGGACCTCTTCAACACCCATAGTAGACATCAACAAGATCCTCTGTGCCCTTCCAGCCACCTACTGTCGGGAGCATCCTGTTTCTGGCGGAGTGTTGCGTCCACTGGCTCTTTCAGCAAATGCCCCTCGAGACAGCTTCTGGGCCCCCTCGCTTGGCCCTGCCCACAGTGGTTCCTTTTCCTCAGGATTAGGGTTGACTCGTCACTCAGTGGGGATACCCCTTATGAACTGGTTTGGTGCCTTTGCAGACCAAGATGATGGGATTATAACAATGGGCTTGGGGACCTGGGATTCAGAACCCCTGCCAACCGCTGAGGACGATACACCCGCCCGGAGATTGTCATACTCAGCGGTTGTCCACTTGCCCCCGTGGTCGAGGCGCCCTCGCATGCCTGAACGTCCTCGTCCCCACCCACGTCTCCCAGAGGACAGGACCTCAATGGATGAGATCTTGCTGGCTCCACTTCCCTCCCAAGGTGAGCACCAGGAACAAGCCCCTCACCTCGCCCAAGCAACCCATATCCCTCCAGCCAGACCCCAGTGACCTCCTTCACTGCCCCTTTCCCTCGGTAGCCAGCCGCGACCTCTCCCCACCATGGATCTTGCTACCCTTCTCCGGATCATCATCGATGCCATCTCTGCTTACCTTCAGGGCATGTCACCCAAGGACATTTGTGAGCAAATCATGCCCAGGTTATTCTCTCTTGCACCATCTTCTCAGACTCCACTCTTAAGCCTTTTTCCATGGTGGTATGGAACACTTGTTCTGTGCTGCGAAAAACCCATGAATTCCAGATGATGACGAACTTCTCCCATCGATTATTGAGGTGAGTGAAACATGGCTACAATCACACCTTCAGTTTAACCTTAGGGGATACACAGTCGTTCGACAGGATAGGCCGGCACAGCAAGCGGGAGGGTTGGCCTTTCTGGTGAGGGAAGGTATTCATTATAGGCCTTTTCTGCTCACTGCTTGTCACAGTGGGGTTTTGGAGACCTTAGGTGCACAGGTAGAGTTGCAGGGACATCGGGTTTCCTTACTACTTTTATACAACCCCTGTTGCACTTTCACCATTGCTGAATTACAGTAACTCATTACCTTGACCAGCTCCCTTCGCCGGCATTGGTCTTTGGTGACTGAAATGCCCGTCACTCCTTGTGGGAACCCGACCTCCCTTGTAGCTCTGTCAGTGCCTCCAGTTCTTCCCTGTTCTGTTTTCTGCTGCAGTTGGACAGATACACCCTTCTCTCCCCGGTGGGCCTCAAGACCCACTGGTAGAGTTTAAGTTAGTATAAGTATAGTATAAGTTAATATAAGTGTAGTATAAGTTCGTATAAATGTATAAGTTAGTATAAGAGTAATATAATTGTACCCTTGAACTCCTAAATATGTTTTATCTGCACTATGTAGGGGTTAAGCATCAAATTCCATATTCAGGCTTGATCTCTGTTAATATATATAGTGTCCATGAAACTCTATTAATAGAGGAACTGTATAGGCGATTATGTAAATGAATGTCTTCGTGCTTGGAGCCGTCATTTCCTACCGTGTATATAGAATCATAAATTTTAGCAAGAGTTTAATAATCACAAAAATTTGTCTTCATACTTTGAATTCGAAATTTGTAAGTCAGAGTGGGTGATATCACCTTTTTGTACTGCGTATTAGTGAATTAAAGCTGAGTTAAATCCTAATTGTTGATAATAGACATTTGTATCCGCGAAATTTGCATTACACTCGTGTTTAGTCACGTATGCCCGACACATGGATACAATCAGTTTCAAAGCGCTCGTTTGTTTAGGCTTCGGTGTAATTGTAAATCCCATACACTTACTATAAAATTTTAAGTATCGTAAATCAGCCCATCCGTGTGGGTCGAGTGTGAACACATTTTTTATATTCCTTGGCAATAGGTGTAAACTGAAATGCTGCAGAGAGATCAGGTGAAGTCATAGTCAATTCCCAATGTTAGAACAAACCGAGCTTATATAAACCATTCGAGTGCTTGGAACGGGCTGCCTCTCCACTTCCGTCTGAACATCAAGACGTTGAGGTCCCTTCCCCCCAGGCTCTACCACCTTCTGCTGAGTGTGTGGGCCTCTTATCAGCTGCATCACCTTCAGCTTCTTCCTCTCTGTCTGAGGCTGCCCTTGCTCTTCCACCTGCTGGGCCCGTCCACCTTGCCCTCAACACCTACTCCTGCCTGCACATCACTCGAATCGGCGACTTCCGACCTCATATTTGCCCCGCTCCAGCGATCTGTTTTGGATGTGGTCGAGAAATTTATTGAGAAGAAGATGGGCTGTCCATCCAGCCTTCGTGACTCGGGAGACTTGGCTCTATACGAAGACCTTGAGCATGATTCAGAATATACTGACATTTCTGATTCAGATGATCAGCCTTAAGTCTCCCCTGTTTTTCCTGTGATCTTCTCTTCTCTTCCGGTGTTTGGCGCTGTCTGCTCTTTGCCTTTACCTGTCTGTCGTGTGCGCTGCTCCTGGCTTCCGTGTCTCGCCCTCTTTATTTTTATTTATTTTTTTTTTTTTTTTCCGCTGTTGTGCTACTTTTTCTATGCAACTTCTCTGACGGGCTCTTTGTGTGCCCGTGTCCCCACAATTTGGGGCAAATATTCAACAACAACAACAACCTGGGACTGGTGAGGTTGGGATCCAGCAGCCGACCATGCCAGATGTCAGAGCTGACGAAAACGCCTGCGACCCGTTGAGGGGGGGTAAAAGTCAGCCACAGGTTCCTGCAGCCCAGAAGATCAAGGGGGCTGTGGTTTGGTTTAATGTGAGTGTGGGGTATGGTTTCATCAAACACCAGGATACTGGCGTTGATGTTTTCGTGCACCGTTCGGCGATCGTTATGCCGAATCCACAACACCTCCAACGCTTCCTAGGTGATGGAGAGCGGGTGGAATTTGGTTTGTTTGGGACTCCAAAGGGTCCTGAGGCCCGAGATGTTACTGGGCCGGGAGGTGTGGCCGTGCAGGGCTCTGCTCATGCACGGCGACGTCTCACGGCCCAGGCACATCAGGCTAGGGTTCTTGGGAATCCTAAGCAACTAAATCTCCTCGTGGAGATGTGTGTTGCGACAGCGAAGGCTTTTTGTGGGGGTGATAAGGGGGCTTTGGCGTTCTCCTCCCTAAGATCTTTGAGGAGAACGGGCTGCCTTGCCTTGTCATCCCCGAGTGCTTCGCCCGCGACATACACTCAATTCCCCGCCGACGGGAGCGTAGGGCCCGGCAGCGACTATCTGCTGCCCCTCATCAGACCCCGAGGAAGAGGCTGCGACTCGAGGCTCCCGTCAACAGGGAAATAATTGTCACTCCCTCTTCTGTTGATGACCCGGCAATGTCAAAGACCACGGTTCAGACCACGGGACAAATTCACGAGCAACCATCGATGACGGAGGAGGGGCAGGAGTCTTCAGATACTGCCTCCATGGCCGAGGAAGCGTCAACCGGCTCCTCAGCCGAGGAGGAGATTCGTGAGTCCTCCCCTTCTCCAGCAGCAGAGGGCCCTCCATCTCGCCCTCCAATCATCAACCTCGAGGATCGGCTAGATGTAGCCTCCTACCGCCACTTTCTGACCTTCGATGCCCACACCCGGTCGTACCAGCTCGGAGCCACAACCTACACCACCCTTTACGATCTGCTCCGGGCTGCCAACGTGGGTGAGGAGATCAGACCCATCCTGATCATTCGCGGGAGGTGGCACGTCTAGCCGGTCTTCGAGCCTTCTGCCACATGCTCCCGCCACGATTGCGGTAAGAGCTCGGCCAGTAGTGACATGAGGCTGCCCTGACTACCTTTCTACATATATTTGGCTGGCCTAATGTCCCCCAAGCAGACGATGGCCATTAAGCCCCAAAGGAAAACAAAAATGGGACTGGCATAACACTGTCTCATTTCATCGTTACAGGTCAGTAACTCTAAAATCCATATATTCCCCCCCCCCTTTCCTTCCTTACTTGTGTGAAGTAAATTCTTATATACATCGTTTTCGTTTTCGTTTTTGAAGGCTCCAACATGCTTGCATGTGTCGGCCTTGGTCACCTAATGGCGGCTCTCCACGCTGCTCGATCTCTGGCAGCCTCCCTATTCAGTCCCTTAACCCTTAAGTCACATTTAATGACCTCGTCCCATGTCTTTCTCGGTCTACCCCTCCCAACCCCTCCCCCAATATTAACACTTCTCACCCTCTGCACCCAATTATCATCCCCCATCCTCTCCACATGTCCAAACCACCTCAGCCTACCTCTCCTCATCACAACACCAATACACTCCAGTCCCATCCTACCTCTCAACTCTTCTATCGTAAACCCAGCCCCCCCAGGCCTTGCACGCAGGGATGCACTGCACATCCACCTAATCATTGTCATTTCTGTACGTTTAAACCTGCGAATATCCTCTTCCTTTACTGCCCAGGTCTCACTACCATACAGCATCACACTCCTAACACATGCTGCATACAAAGACCCCTTAGCACGTAAGGAGAGTCCTCTCAATGTCAGGAGAGGCAACAGCTCCCTGAACTTCTTCCAACCATTTCTCACTCTAGCAACCGAGCTAACTGCAGCCCCACCTCCGGCACATAACATGTCTCCCAGATAACAAAACTCCTCCACACACTCAAGAGACTCACCTGCAAATTCAACCCTCTCATGCCTAACAATCTCCACCTGCTCTCCCCGACACACATCAGTATTAGTAATATTCCCCCCTGCTCCTTTTGAACTGACTAGATAACGCTGTCCCATTTCAACGATACAGATTGTGGCTGGTCGTAACGTCATTAGAAAATAACGAGTGGATGAAGCCGACTGGCTCACAATCCCTTCGCCTGTTGCCCGCTACGCTGAAATCCCCCCCCCCACCTTTTTTTTTCTGTTACACGTAATTCGAATGCGGAATTGACTGGTCCATTAGAATATTCTATCATTTCTGTTTGAAGTGGTTAGCTTGATAGAGTTTTGTATTCACATGTATTTGTTTCCCCTAAGAGCATTGATTATTCATCCACTTTAAATATTGCCCCTATAGTATCATTCTTTTGAATGTGGTGTCAATTTATAAATAACCTTTGAGTTAATGTGTATATTCCAAACTTGGGAGAATATTTTGTGGAGGTAGTATCTCGGTGAGTTTGCCTGACGAGTCCGTCTGAGACCGTGAGATTGCTAGATTGACATGGGATAGTATTATTTTAAATATTAGATTGAGAGGTGAGATTAATATTCCCGGAAAGGATAAAGCTTAGTGTATCAGTGTCATATAGGAGTGTTGGTTCAGTGGTGAAGATTATATATTAGTGTATGATTATATAATATTGAATATTTACCCAATTGTGAAGAGCATTATGTATTAGTGTGATAATATCATTCCGAGAATTTATTCATTTGTGGTGATTTATACTCTTGAAATTATTGATCCTTATTAAATTTAGCCTCCCCTGTGAAAATCTCAGTGCAAATTAAAATTTATCTTTCAGTTCTTGGTAATTCATAGTCTGTAAAGTAATTTATGTTTAATTTGATCTAATTATCTTGTTTATTTTTAGTGTATGTGTAGAATTAGTAAATATTAGGTTAAGTTTTCATTGAGTTATAAATCTTATTATTCTCTAAGGAGTTTTGATCGTGAGGTTGAGTGGCCCGCAAGGTGTGCTAATATCTTATTACTCACGCGCCCCTTTAAAAGAACACACTACCCTAGTTTTCTATTCGCAAGGCCCCAGAGGTCTTCTTCTTTCTTTCCTGGTGGAATAGTTTCCCATCATCCCCTGGGTGGTAGTAGCCTACTCTCTAAAACTCTGATTGTTACAGTGAGTCTAAAATTTCTGTCATTACACTTGTGTCATTAGCGGTGTGATATGTCATCTCTCATCATTTCATAAGAAGCAAAATTTTGACCTCTACACTGGGGACAGCGGTGGTGATCACAATTTCTTATTAATTAACACAGAGTTAAAAAGCTATCATTACACTGGTGACTGGAACGGAGGGATTTGTTAGACTGGCTTCAATAAAATTTCTCGTCATTTCATGAGTTAAAAATTTCTATCATTACACTGGTGGCTAAAGCGGTGGGATTGCTAATTTCCCGTCTTCACATAAAGGGTCTAAAATCCTGCATTACATATATAGGGGATGCTTACTTTCATTGGGCGGAATTTACCATGGGACCCTTTATGGGTAGCGATCATCTCCCGCTAGTAATCCGCTTCCCTGATGTGTCCGTTTCCGATTCGGTTCCCGTGAGCCCGCATTGGCGATTGTGGAACAGTGGATGGACAATGTTTTCCAAGGCTTTGACGGCCTCTCTGCCGGTGCCTCACTTTCCCTTAAATATCGCTGTGGGTGCTTTTTCGGACTGGTTGATAGTGGCAGGCAAGGTTGCGTTTTCGCTAATCACCTCCGTTGTGCAGCGCGGTGTGGCCTCCCCTGCTTTTTTCTAGAAACCGTTCGATCAACAGTGGTCATCAGTGCATAATCACCCCTGCCAGGCCCCACTTCCCAGTGTACCACTTCCACCAGGGGATGGTGTATAAGCTTCATCGCTTCACTACCCTTCAACCTAAGAAGAAGATAATACACTGATAGTGTAATGTCTCCATATTTAAATCACTAGTTAAAATGATCGTACTGTAATCATATCGTCAGCCTGTGAAAAAAAAAAATAATGTCAAGGGAAATGAAGGTACTAAAAACAATAGTATTCCGAAGACAGATTTAAATATTCCTTATTTGGGGAATAGAAGTAAACTGAAAATGAATAAGGAAATGGTTAAAGGTTAATAGTAATGATGATGATAATAATAATAATAATGATAATTAATAAATTAGTAACAACAACAACAACAGCAGCAGCAATAATAATAATACAGTACATCCTTCAACTTTGCGAACTTTAACTTTGCGAATCACCAATTTTGCGAGGTAGTTCCAAGTCATTTATTTTTTAACATTTATGAACTTTGCGAGTGATAACACACTTTGCGAGGTCGAGTGGTGGGAAAGTCATCTTCCCGCACTACTTTGCCACGCTGAATAGTGACGTCGTGGTTCGCTGGGCGTACTGTGCCTCCTAATTCGGTGTTCTGCCGCCCCGCCACGTTTGTTTACACCACAGTAGTCGCACCCAAGCCTTGCCCCGCCACCAGTCCCGTACACCACGCCAGTCTTCACATCAGTGTAAATATGCATTTTTTCTTTTTTTATGTTTCTTACCTATGATGTTTTCATAATGATATTACTCTACAATACATCAGTCCATGTTTGTTTCATTTATCATCATAAAATTAATAGGTAGAGTCGAGAGAAAGAGTGGGAAAAAGTGCTTACCTTGGGGTGATGTCGACCAATTTACCTTTATTGCATATATTTAATTGTTTAAACTTTGCGAATTTCGATTTTGCGAGGTTTTTTGTCGACCATATTGTCGCAAAATTGGAGGAAGCACTGTAATAATAATAATAAAGCGTGAATGGTGAGAAGTTGTATGGTCAAAATCATGGAGACAGAAACTTTCAGCTTGAGCTGTTGTGAATTAGAGTCTGAGGAAAATATGTGTGGAAGTGTAGGCTGAATGGATCATGTGAGGAAGTGCTGAGCAGCAAAAAAGGATAATGTAAAGTCTTTGGTTTCAAGCATCCGGTATTAATGGTAGGTGACGGGTGGCTTGTTGGATAAAACAGTAGGCTACTCTCTGTTAAGGCATGTGGGCATGACACAGAAGTCTCAGAAAGATTCACATTACCTGGTAGTGTGATCCATAACATCGGTAGGTCAGACGATGAGACCTCTCGTCGCATTGATCTGGCCCATGGCCTTATGGATTGACTCAAATCGAATATTTGCGGTTATCGATATTTTGTGCAGAAGGATGCACCGTACCTCATTCTATGGCTGTGAGACATGGATATTTAACTGTACCTTTGACAGTTGAATTGATTCCTCTGGTGTAAATGCCTTCACAAGGCCATGGGATATCACCAGTACGACCCAGAACATAATCAGTGATTACTTTTTTATACTGACTTGAGACCCATTACCTACGTAACGCCAACTTCAGTTACATGGACACGTGGCACGTTTCCCTGAGGCTAATCCAGCTCATGGGTAGTATCGGAGTCAACCCGGGATGGAGGAGACCAAGGATAAGGGCAGGAAACTCATGTCTGAAACAAGTTAATCATTCTTGTCGGGAGAGACATATAGAGGGGAAAGAGTCGGTCCCTGGAAATTTACAAGTCCTCTTGTGGGTGGAGTCGGAGAGTGAGGCTATACGGCCGACTGTGTTCGTTCCAGGTAAGTGAATGGGAGATAAAGGCAGGTGTCCTTGTAATCGGATGTATTTGCACAAGTCATGTGAGTACTGAACGTGTGATACAAAGCTGCAAATCACAATCGGTAGAGAGGTGGCCTACAGTCCTAACGGACCCAGGTTCAAATCTCCGCTGGGGCAGGGAACAATTTCAGGATTTGCATTTCATTTAATCAGGCTTTACTGATCTGCCAGGAGACCCGCCGACATGTCGTAAAAATACCCCCGCTAATACTAATACACCAGTCCTGTATGAGACAGCCCTATCATGTATTCAGTATGGTCGGTGGGTGTTAGCGCTGAAGTGGTGACATGTAGAGATGTATGGTATGTAGGAGGACTGCTGGGCCTTGATAGCAGGCTGTGAAGTCTATGCCCAGAGTCGGACACTTAAAAAAAAAAAAAGGTCATCGTTATCATCCAATTCCAGATTGACCCATATAACCAAGAGCGTTGGGATCCGGGGCTAGGGTGCTCTGTCCCGACATTTAAGGTGATGGTGACCAGCCTCACTAACCCCTGGGTGGCATTACGTGAGCAAGAAGCCCAAATTAACCAAAAGATGGAAACCTTAACAGCCTCCATTCGTGTGGAGTGCTTGTATGGTTACCATCCAGCGTAGTAAATGGCTTCCTGGATTACAGGAAACTGTTAGCCTTGTCACTCAATGTAGAGCCACCTGGAGAGAGAGAGAGAGAGTACAAAACAGTTGTTTTTTTGTAACACAGGATACCATTCGTATGTTGGCTGGTAGCCAAATAACCAGATGACGCCTGGTGGTCTAGTAGGTCAGGGTGTTTCCACTGGATGGGACCCGCAAGGGTTTACATTCGAGTGCTGGTAGCCTAGCACGGGACTGCTACGGTCCTGATGAGGCAAAAAAGATGGATAATAGACTGATATATAGTTTATTTTGCCATAGAGGACTACTGAGAATATTTCAAGTGGAAGGTAGAGTTATCCTTTTTTTGTATGGGGGGGGAGGAGGGATAAAATGCATCTCTTCATATAAAATAATATGAAAGTAAACCAAACCTCTTAGTCATGACATAATAAAACCAGCATAAGCATATGTATTTATTTATTTTATTTTTTTTTTTTACATGTCGAAGCTACATTTTAATTTTTAAGTTTCCTGTCAGTGTTACGGATATTTCCTTTAGTTATTTCCCTCACTTTTAGCTAGTTAGTTTGAAGGGATCATAATCAAACACACTAATTTTGGCAAACCCTAGCTCAAAGAAGGGGCGAAGCTGCTTCATTCAGTGCACTCAGCTTTGTTATTTCAGAAAGCTTCGTATCTCCTGAAACTTTATTCGCCGGAGTGTTACAGATGATTTTTGTACAGTCGAAAAAAGGCAGTGAAGTGACATCGCATTTTTTTTTTTTCTCATGTATAACTGCTGTAAGGACCTGGGATAACCTGTTGTGAGATATTTATGACTGGAAGCAAATCAGTGGAAATTTTAAGCTCTTTTTCACCATATTTCCCAGCAGACGAGCAAATACTTATGAGATTCTTTCGAGATGTGAATGCCTGGAGTGACCCAGCACTGAGAAGGAATTAATCGCTTCAGACCACCGTATTGGAGCCAGAGTATGAATTCAGATTTTAAAAGGAGTAGCGTTTAGAGTTGAAGAACTTCGACCGTGACTCCGGAGCGTCGTTGATGTTGGAGACGTTTCTGTATAATCTCAGCTAAAAATTTGTATTATCTTTCATCTCCAGCTGGCCTCCAGGATTAAGAGCTAATTGTATTCTCTCTCGCAGGTAAGTGAAAATGCACAGATGTTTTAGAGACAATAGGGTGCTGTACATGCATGCAAGTTTTCAAACACCCCATGACATGCAGTAGGAAACCAATTTCCTTCTGAATTCAGCAAACTATAAACGATGATTAGAAACTCTGATTGCAAGCGATAAAGAAAAAAAAAAATGCTCGCAAGGTCCCAAGAGCTGATTACGTGATGTAGTGAAGTCACCTCTTACCTGCTCCGCTACCCAAAAGTGATGTCGGTGCATAAATGAAATGTGATATTATGGCCAAAATAGCCACTTTTGATTGCTTTAAAATATACAACTCTTGCGAAATATTTTCAATGATTTACAGCCAACCATAGAGAAAAGCTTTACAAGCAACCCGTTAAAGTAACATTTGTAGCTTATGACAATACGAGTATAATCGAGGGGAGTGGGCATCATGGAGTTTACAATAGATATTTCGTTGGATGTGATACACTGGAAATGCCTTGTGCTTTTTTTTTTTTCGTGAATCAGGAAATTCAACCGTGTCCGCATAAAATCAATCACGTAGGCCTATAATGTCACCATATTTGAACTGGTGCACAGCAGGTCAGCTATGGAACAGTCTTCTCTGTCTTTTAAATGCAATGTGTCCAGGCATCTCGGAATGAAAGGATCATGAGCTTGGCTCTTTTTTTTAGTTTTTTTTTTTTTTTCCCTCGGCGGGAACAATCTTGCAGGCTTCTAGCCTTTGGTTCCTTCTTCCTTGGATAAAACTGAGAATGCAGAAGATGGGGTGCGGTGGAGATGGAGGAGGGGAGTTAAGATGGGGTTCATACACTAAGGATAAGACTAATGAAAAGCTGATTTTGAATTCGCTAGAACATAGAAGAAGAAAAAGGAGTGGAGGAGGGAAGTGGCACTGGAAGAAATGGTGAATAAGAAGTAAAATGTAAACGAAAAGAAAAAATGATGTAAAGAAAAACAATGAAATAGCATAGAGAATCGGCCTTAAGGTTGATGAACGAAGTACTGGAATAAGGAAGCTTAAGGAAATAGACAGGACTGACAGAGATGTGTGTGTGTGTGTGTGTATGTGTGTGTGTGTGTGTGTGTGTGTGTGTGTGTGTGTGTGTGTGTGTGTGTGTGTGTGTGTGTGTGTTAGTCAGTCGTTCTAACTATACTATACATTCTCCTTAATGATATTTTCTCAAGTCAGACATAGTAGAAAACAAAGACGAAGTTAAGAGTAATTCATACACACACTGACACCCTGACTTTGAAAGGAAAGGGGGGCACGGTGGCTCAGAGGTAGAGCATCGAGCTCGGGATCGTGGGGTCGCGAGTTCGAGCTGCGCCCGGGACTGCCGTGCCGGGAGGGGTAGCGCCCTCCTGTTACCTAGCGGGGCTATATGATCTCATTGTAAGGTCTAGCTCGGGGGATTCTTTAATCTTTTTTTTTTTTGAAGGAAAGAAAAGACTATATAAAATCTAGGAAGAAGTCAAGGAACTAGGCAGAAGGGCACCTGAGATGGTAGTGAGCTGTAAGACGAGAGGTCATTAGTAAGAAAAGACAAAAACATTTCCTGAGGTCATTTTTTCAAGACACCTCTCTGTTTATAGAAATGGTATCAAAGTTACTGAACATACTGCTCAGAGAAGTGGACTGTAACAGATATAACAGCGAACAGCTCCTACAGATTCTTGAGAGTATGTAATCATCATCATCATCATCATCATCATAACCTTTATTTCACTTAATGTTCTCCCTAGTGGTGTCTTATAGGCTAACTGGGGTAGGCATGAATACACACAAAACTAGGAGAAACTACACTTACACGAACCAAACACGCACTCACGTATATCAGCTGACCTGAGCAGGGACACGCACAGACTCTCAAGGGGGCATACGCTCAGATAATAAGAGGGCACGTTGTGCATACTGTGAACTAAAATGAAGAATATATAAAACCACATATTTAGAGGCACAAATGGTGGAGAGCAGCAGGGTAACAATAATTGCGAGAGTCATCAGAAATAACAGAAGGACGCTGGGGTTACAAGCAGACGTGCTGATAAGCAGAAGTCCTGAAGGCCTATTAAGCACGATACTGTAAAGAAAAGACTGAAGTGAAAAGAAAAGACTCATGGGGACAAGGTGAAGAGAAGCCTGGCAAAAAGCAGAGAGACAGGAGGTGAAAAGACTGAAATTAAAAGGAAGGTCACAGTTACGATGTACTGATTTTAATAGGGGATGTAAGGAAGGTGGGTGAGGAGGACTGGGCGCACGCTGTACTCTTAAGTGGATCGTGGATTGTGGGAAGACTGGTGACCGTTGAGGACGAACAAGAGACGACGAATTCAAGTCACGCTTGTGATGATGATGATGATTTTGAACACGAGTTTTATAGGTTAAATTATGTTACATGTTTTTTACAAAAGGCGCTTACACTTGAATGATTTATCTTGAAATACTGTCGTGAAAGTGTGTTAGGGCCAACAGTACCTTTTGTGTGAGATTGGTACGGCTTGAAAGCGACACTGGTATGGCATAATAATGAGATTGGTACGGCATGAGAGCAAGATTAGTACGGCATAAGAGTGAGATTGGCATGGCATAAGCTTGAGATTGGTACAGCATGAGAATGAGATTGGTACGGCATGAGAGCGAAAATTTAAGTTTAAAAGCTGTGGAAATGGGATTAATGAGGAGAGATTGGAGTGCGTTGTGTTGATGGGATAGAAAATATTGTGATTTTTGAAAGATAACGGAGTATGGAAGCCTGTTGATGATAGGGAATAGAAGAGAATGCTTAGATAATAACTATGATCATATGAAGAGAATGGAGGTAGACAGTGTGGTAGAAAGTGTATGTGTAAGTGAATCTGAAGGTTCGAGGAGACGCAGGAAACGAAGGTCGATGTACTTGACTACATTTTGTATGAAGTGTCAGAACGTGTGGTATCTTTAGTCTGCACACATCACATCATATTGTCCTTAATACCTCCTCAGCAAAAGGAATATACGGTAGTATCTGAAACTAGGATTATAAATGTCGGATATGGATAGTTCTTCAGCAGTTAGGAAATGTATTTCGAGGTCTTTGTGTAGTTGCTACTTTAGAAACCAAACTGCCTATTGATTACAGGACTCAGCATTTTTGGAGATATGATTTTGTATATGTTTTGTCAAGATCTCGTGTTCACAGGAGACAAGCAGGTGGGGGTCAGAGGACATATAAGTGAGTGGACTTAATTGTATAGTGCTGGGACGACAGGGCTGACCAGATACGGCAAGGGCACAGAAATGCGCTTGCGAGTCTCGAAATCTTCTTCTAAAGAGGGTATTTGCCTCCTAATAGGGCATTTGGGCAGATGCGTAAGCTTTGGTTTGGTTCCGTGTTTGCAGGTGCCTGGATCTGGTTAATCATCACCATCCAGTCCAGTGTTGTCAGATCAGGAGCGCAGGGGGTTGAGGACTAGGCTACACAGTCCAGACGCTGAGGGTGAGAGAGACTAGCTTCTAATACACGTGGAAAACATCTCTGCAGGAACTGAGCACACGCCAGCTACATATAGGCGGTCAGTTTGTTCCGGTGGAGGTGGTCTATTCTGTATATTTAGGGCCTGATTAAGTCGCTTGCAAGCGCAACGGAGATAAATTACCTTTGTATATATTCTAGAGAGTGTATTTTATTAGGTAACTTTATATAACCTTCCATC
>JAGKTI010024327.1:0-12907 GCA_018397915.1 Birgus latro | reverse complement strand
TCCCCCTCTCTCTCACTCTCTCTCTCTCTCTCTCTCTCTCTCTCTCTCGTACACCAGTCAACTAAAAAGCCAGGTATGAATCAGGTTAGGAAGCAGTTAATCCAAGTAACCATCCTGTTGGGGTCCTTCCCTGTTGCTTCCGCCCTTCTGCCAGCAGTTTTATGTATGTATTTGCTTTTTTTTTCAGTGGTATATTCCTTAAGCTCTTCAATCAGATGGATGTATTTCGCAATTTATTTTTACATCAACTTGTTTATTCAGCTTTTGGGAGATTTTCCAGCAGGAGGTATAAGATATAACCTTCACAGAAGCACATTTCAGGCTACTGACAATTTGTTTCCCTTACTGTATGCAAACTTTTGCACTCAGTGGATATTTTATAAAAACTCATATCAACATCCTGTCAACAGCTTTGTACAAAAACACAAATCGATTCAGTGATAATCAACGGTAAGAAGAATTCCTTTACCATTAAATATGCATGAGGAAACGAAAACTATCAAAAAAGCTATTCTAGCAATCAGTGTCTTTGCCTGATAAGAAATGCACAAAGTAGCAAATGCAATCGGAGTTGACTGAAGAAACTCCCAAGTGACACATGATCTTTGCAGTGTGGAAAATTTAATACTCATGACAATAATAAACTTTACGCAAAAACTACTGGTGCGATTTTCACTAAAATTACAGGTATGACGGGCTATGGCCTTCTGATCACCTGATTAAATTTTGGACCAAACTTGGACATGGCCCAGGCTGTAGGCCGAAAAAAATATAATGAAACGGAGACGGGTATAAATCGTTTTTTTCGTCATAACTCCTTTCAAACTCGTCATATCGGCATGAAACTAAAACCTAAAGGTGAACATTTCAAATCTGCATCCTATAGGATGCAGATTGCCTCATTACATCAGGGAGGTCACCCTCAGTTAGCGGTAGGGGGGTCAGTGTCAGGTGGGTCGTTCCTAAAATTTCAAATGGGCTTGAAATTGTCACTTTTCACCCGTTTTACTCCAAATTTGATATATGACATCTTTGACTAGATATCCTGTTGTGTTTATACGTCAGCACTAAAATGACTGCCAGGGACGGGTTTGCTGTGCCTTGGCATCGTTTTTTGTTAGTTTTGACGTCAATAATCCACCGTGAAACTGTAAAAGATAATGCTTTTGTGGCAACTTCTCTCATTCTTAAATAGTACCTCATTATTAATTTATTCTTACGATTTATTCAGATTTGCTTAGTTATGTATAGTGAATGGTTGTTAATTATTATATTTTTAAATTTAGATTTTACTTGTTATTTATATATGTTTAGTATTTATGAAGTTTCGAATTGATTCATTTATTTTATTAAACTATTTTTAATAGTTATTAATGTTTTACTCTCCGCACCAAAAACGGCACCAGATAAACCATATTTTCCTTCAGTGTAAGGGTCACCCGTTCCCCTTTCCGTCCGTTGCACCTGATTTACTGCATCCTCTTCTCACCATTTTACCCTCACCATCTTTGCCAGCTTCATCTCCTCCCATCCCTCCCTTTCCCTGCCCTGACTTTATTTTCCCTTCCCTATTTTACCTTTCTCTCCCTTCCCCTCCTTGCCTAACCCTTCCGCCTCCTACTTTTCCATACTCTAACGGTCTCTCTCTAACCTGCCTGTCTATTTCCTCCCCTTCCCTCCTTTTCACTGCTCTACGCTCCCTCCCTTTCTCTTCCCTTCCCTGCCCTACTCACGATTTCCTCCCCTTATTGCAATGCCTTTCCTTGTCCTGTCCAACCCCATCCTCCCACCCTTCCTTAGCCTGCCCTACCCTGCTGCCCTTCTCTCCCATCCTCTTCCTATTCTCGTCCTACCCATCCTTGCCCTACCCATCCCTGATTTGCCCTTCCCTCTCTTCTCCCTAATACCAGACGTGATGAAATATATGGGAAATTGTGTCGTGAGCCTGCAGGATAGGGGAAGCCAGGGATCAAAGCAAAAATAGCAAGAATTTCTGTCATCTTGGAAATCATTGCACAGGTTTTGCATCAGCATTGCAAATAGGCATGTTGCAGAGGAAGAGCTGATATATTTTAGCCCTTTAGCCCAGGAGCTTTCCTTTTTTCCCCTCTCCTGACGATTTTTATATTGAAAAGAATGTTCAAATTGATCGTATTGGATCACTGACTCCTTCACATCGTGGGACCCCTCTCCTCAGCTGGATAAAATCGTCCAGTAGCAATAAGGATATATCATACAAAATACGTTGTTGTATAGTTAAATTATTAAGGTCTGTGTTCCACTATTCATTATTTGGATTTTATTGCTAGTACCAGATGACTTCGTTCAGCAAAGGTGAGCGCCCCAGTAGTGAAGCGTTTGGCAAAGGCTGTATCAAACTCATCCCTCTCAATAGTTCTCTCATACGCTGAAGAAAGCTGTCTGTGAATAACAATAACACAATGAAAAAAAAATACTCAGGCTGAAGATTTTAATAGTTCCCCCATTCCAGTGTCATGATGCTTTGGGAAATGCTATACATGTAACACAACACAGTAGCATTACAGATTAAACTGACTAGCTCTAACACTCTCATCTTTCTAACAATTATTAATTTGCCGTACATAAATACAAACGTGCAGACATTACGGTCCATAGGTATATTCTTTCGCCTTTCTGGGTCATCTTATACCTTTCCTTCTTGCTTGAAGTTTGCTCTAATTCAGCCTTTCCCAAAGAAGGGTGACCGTTCCCAGCCCTCTAAATATCGCCCAATTGCTCTAAAATCCTGTGCTTCAAAAGTTTTTCAATCCGTAAAAAAAAAAAAAAATCAAACTCCTCTCCTATCACAGCCTTCTTTCTGATCGTCAGTATGGGTTCCGCCAGGGACGCTCCACTGGCAATCTTCTCACCTAACTTTCAGACTCCTGGTCATCCTCATTTTAGGACTGGCGAAAGCTTTGCCATGGCATTTGACATCTCAAAGGCTTTCGATCGAGTTTGGCACAAATCTTTAACTTTCAAACCGCCCTCTTACTGTTTCTATCCTTCCATCTGTGCCTTCATTTCTGGCTTCCTTTCTGGTCGTTCTGCAGCTGCTGTTCTAGACGGCCACCGTTCTTCTAGAGCAGTCAATAGTGGTGTTCCTCGGGACTTTGTCATATCACCAACCCTCTTCCTTCTATTCATCAATGACCTTCTAAGCTGTACTGCACATCTAACCCAATCCACTCATACGTTGATGACTCCACCATTCACCTCGCTTCTTGCAGTACCCATCTCAGCAGTTACTGCAAGAAACATGGGATGAGGCTATAGTACACCTAATGTCTGACTTGGCTCATAATTCTGATTGGGGCAAAAGTAATCGTGTTGTTTTTAATGCTTCAAAAACTCACATCTTACATCTTTCAACCGGTCAAAACCTTCAGCAGGAGGATCCTCTGATTTTTAACATTATCTAACTCAACAATGCATCATCTTTAAACACACTTGGGGCTTCATTGTCTTGAGCTTTATCATGGAAAGGTCCTATCACCTCTTTTGTAAAATCTGCTTCCAGGAGATTAGTTATGCTAAGCAGACTCCGCGGCTTCTTTACCCCTGCACAGTTGTTGACTTCATACACAGGTTTTTCGCCCCTGTGTAGAGTACAACTTTCACGTGTGGGGAGGCTCCCCACACAGCTCTTCTCTGTGAGGTAGAGTAACTCTCCTTCTCTTACTGGCTCCCTTCAACCTCTGTCTCTTCGCCGCACTGTTGCATCTTTATCTCTTTTCTTTCGCTACTTCAGTGGTCACTCTTCCTTTGAACTGTCTGTCTGCATTTCCCTATCACTACGGCGCGGAGGGCGAGTAACACCTGTCTAGCAACAACCTATCATCCCTTTTCTGCCCAGCTATCAAATGCAAGAGTTACTCCCACGTATGCAACCGGTCATTTCTGGAACTGTCTTCCTATGTCTGTATTTCCTACTGCCTACCACCTCCAGTCTTTCAAATGGCTTGTGTCCAGGCATCTCGAAATTTTACGGATCTTGAATTTGGCTCTCTGTTATATTGTTTTTGCTTTTTAACAACATTGCTGGCTTCTGGCCTGGATTAAAAAAAAAAAAAAACGAATACAATGACCAGTATTCCCCCCAGACAGACAAACCCGTGGGCTACTTACTGTATATATACCGCTTTCCACTGTCTTTCTCATCGTCTCACGGTGAAATCAAACTGATTCTAACCCTCCTCTGGTGTGTGTGTGTGTGTGTGTGTGTGTGTGTATGTGTGTGTGTTTTGTTCTAGAATGAATGGTATGTTCACTGGTCATTGCTTCGTCTTTCAGGAGGATACTTATTATTGCTTTCATGTGCTTTTCATTTTCACCAACTCTAAGCCATTAATGAAACCTAAAGGAAGCATGGTTCACTATATAATCGGTTTGTTTTCACCTGAGGAACTGAGTCACTCCCACATGATATTTGATGACTCTTATTTACGAGGCAGGAATGAGTCTCCTTGGTAAAAAGTTAAATCCACTCTCTTGTCTAGTCTAAGCACACTTGACCATACACCGAGCTGAACAGGAATAGGGATCTTCGTCAGGGTGGAGTAGACGCGTTTTAATCGATTGTAATCAAATAGATACTTAAGATTTTCGCTTCAATAGCTCGGGACCCCAGAAGGCTAAGGAAATTATTTACCAAGATCTGTATTTATAAACTCTCTTATGTTTAAGCTGTGTGTAAGATTTCTTGTACATATGTCTACCGTCACTTATATATACATCTGCCAAACATTTCACAACTAAATAGAGTGAATATTAAAATGGAGAAATTAAAAAAAATATATATATATGTTTTTAGCGCTAGGTATTGTGGAGACTTGTTTTTTTCTGAAAGCTAGTTAAGATTCTTTACAGATACTCGTACTTCTTCAGGATTGTTTGTAGGAAGTCTGAGGAACCTTCAGTTAAGAGCATAGCTCCATGCGGTCCGTATGGAATTTCACGAGACTTTACTCTCATAAATGGATATGTTCAATTGTTCTCTCTAAATCTCTGACTCTATGAGCATCGTTTGTTCTTACCCCATCCAGTACGATGATGATTTATACATTTGTTTTCTGCTTCCATCAAGCAAT
The DNA here is from genome assembly GCA_018397915.1 of Birgus latro. Lineage (NCBI taxonomy): Eukaryota > Metazoa > Arthropoda > Malacostraca > Decapoda > Coenobitidae > Birgus > Birgus latro. The sequence goes on along the minus strand of JAGKTI010024327.1, from coordinate 7,796 downwards.
TTTCACTTCAGCAGGACCTTTCGTTTTTTTTTTTTCATGCAAGGAAGAAGGAAATAAGGCCATGGGTCCGCATACTGTTCCTTCCAAGAAAAAGTAAAAACAATACAAAAGAGAGCCAAATTCAAGATCCATTCATTTCGAGATGCCTGGACACACTGCGTTTGAAAGACTGGAGATCTTAGGAAGTAGGGAATACAGACAGAGGAAGACAGTTCCAGAGTCGACCAGTTGCATAAATGAAGGACTGGGAGTAACGGTTAACTCTTGCATTACAGAGTTGGACAAAAAAGGGATGAGAGTTTGTTGCTAGACGGGTACTACGTGCCCGTCGTAGAGGTGGAGGGATGAAAGCAGACAGTTCAGAGGAACAGTGACCGTTGAAGTAGCGACAGAAGAGAGATAAAGATGCAACAGTGCGGCGAAGAGACAAAGGTTGAAGGGAATCAGTACGGGGAGGAGAGTTAATGAGACGAAAAGCCTTTGACTCCACCCTATTGAGAAGAGCTTCATGTGGGGAGCCTCCCCACACGTGAGAGTTGTACTCCATACAGGGGCGAATAAAACCCGTGTACAAGGTCAACAACAGTGCAGGGGCAAAGAAAGTTCGAAGTCGGCTTAGCACACCTAATCTCTTGGAAGCAGATTTCACAAGAGATGTAATAAGTTCTTTCCAAGACAAATCCCGAGAGAATGAAACCCCAAGCATGTTCAAGGATGATGCAGGACTGAGCTGGACATTAGTAAACCTTAGTGGGTAAGCCTGAGGAAGATTTTGTCGGGTTGATAAATGTAAGAACTGAGTTTTTGATGCATTAAAAATAACAAGATTATTTTTACCCCAATCAGAGATACAAGCCAAGTCAGACATTAGGTGTGGCATAACCTCATCCCTTTTTTGTTGAAGTAACAGCTGAGATGGACGTTGCGGAAACCGAATGGAAAGGTGAAGGGTGAAACCATCAGCGTATGAGTTGATAGGGTTAGATGTACAGCTTAGAAGGTCCTTGATGAATAAAAGGAAGAGAGTTGGTGATAGGACAGAGCCCTGAGGAACACCACTGTTGATAGGTCTAGGAGAAGAACGATGGCCGTCTAAAACAACGGCTATAGAACGACCAGAAAGGAAGCTAGAGACGAAGGCACAGATAGAAGGATAGAAACCGTAGGAGGGCAGTTTGGAAATTAAAGATTTATGCCAGACTCGATCGAAAGCCTTTGAGATGTCAAGTGCAGTGGCAAAGCTTTCGCCAAAGTCCCGAAAGGAGGATGACCAAGAGTCTGAAAGGTAGGTGAGAAGATCGCCAGTGGAGCGTCCCTGACGGAACCCATACTGACGATCAGTGACAGGAAAAATGCTTTAAGACTTTTCTGTTACGAATTGACTCGAAAACTTTTGAGACACAGGATGTTAAAGCAATTGGACGATGGTTAGAGGGTTGGGAATGGTCACCCTTCTTTGGGACTGGCTGAATGAGAGCAAACTTCCAGCAAGAAGGAAAAGAACAAATTGATAGACAAAGGCGAAAGAGTTTACCTAGGTAGGGTGTAAGCACAGAAGCACAGTTTTTGAGGACAACAGGAGGGACTCCATCAGGACCATTGAGGCCAGTGATGGCAGAAAATTTATCAGCTGAAGAAATTTTAATGTCAGTCATGAGGAAGGTAGAGGGAAGTGATGGAGGAACAGCACAGGAGTCGTCTAAGGTGGAATTGGAGGAGAAAGTCTGAGTGAAGAGATCTGCTTTATCAGTAGAAGAAATAGTTACAGAGCCATCAGAGTAGAAAAGAGGAGGGAAGGATGAAGAGGTAATGTTGTTAGAAAGGTTTTTGGCGAGGTGTCAGAAGGAGCGAGAAGAATTCGAGTTGGAGAGTTGAGAACATTTAGTACGGATGAAATTATTTATAGCTGAGCGAAGAACAGACTTAGCATGATTCCAGGCAGAAATATAAAAAAGATGTGATTCAGGGGTGGGTTGACTCCGGTACCTTTTATAGGTCCTCTCCTTGTTGCAGACAGCATTAGAACAAGCGTGATTAAACCAAGGCTTTCTTGCATTAGTCAGAGGATATGAGAAAGGAATGTATGCTTCCATGCCCGAGGGAATAACCTCCGTAATGCGCAAGGCACACTCAGATGGCTCCTGGCCATGGATGCAATAATCATTCCAAGGAAAATCAAAGAAGTACTGCCTGAGGGCCTCCCAATCTGCAGCTCCAAAGTGCCACAGGTGGCGTTTCTTTGGAGGGTCCACAGGCCGTACCGGAGTGATAGGACAGGATAAGGTAAAAAGGTTATGATCGGAGGAGCCCAACGGAGAGATAAGATTAACAGTGTAAGCAGAAGGATTAGTTGTTAGGAAAAGGTCAAGTATGTTGGAACTCTCTCCAAGGCGGTCAGGGATACGGGTAGGGTGCTGTACAAGCTGCTCTAGGTCATTAAGGATAGAAAAGATGTAGGCTGTTCGCCAGGTGGATCAGTGAAAGGAGAGGAGGGCCAAAGGTGGTGGTGAACATTGAAATCTCCTAGAATGGAGATTTCAGGGAAAGGAGAAATGGATAGAATGTGTTCCATCATAGAAGTAAGATAGTCAAAGAATTTTTAATAGTAGAATTAGGAGATAAGTAAACAGCACAGATATATTTAGTCAGAGAATGATAGGAGAGCCGAAGCCAGAGAGTAGAGAATTCAGAAGAATCAAGTTCAGGAACACGAGAGCAAGATAAATCGTTGCATACATATACACAACAGCCACCTTTGGCTTTGAAATGAGAATAGAGAAAGTAGGAGGATACAGAAAAGGGTTTGCTGTCAGTTGCCTCAGACACCTGAGTCTCAGAGAGAAAGAGAAGGTGAGGTTTAGAGGAGAAGAGGTGGTGCTCAACAGAGCGAAAGTTAGAGGAAAGGCCGCGAATGTTACAGAAATGAAGGAGTGAGTCAGACAGTGGTTCCAGGCAGCTCTTAGAGTCGTCACCGGGAGAGGGGCGGATGGTGGGGGCATTTATGGTCCCACCCCCCTGGGGACTCCGAGGCATGGTTTGCTTGCGCAATTTTACACATTTTTAAAAGGAAGTATAGTGTGTAGCGTGCATGTAATTTGGTGTTGACAGTTAGAGAAACTTGTATTGGAGAGCATGCTGGCCCACTCTCTGTGTTACTGAGACACTGAAAAAGTTCAGCAAAGGGGGATGGTCAGGAACAAGTCCTGAGAGCTGATGAAACGGGAGCTCCAGCTCTCCCTGTCATCAGCTTTCCATCCACCTTGGGAGTACTGCCCTGCTCGATTGGTGCCACAGTCTACTCCTGTGAAGGGTTAACGATGTGGGTAATACATAGTTACAGACTCCGGTACGATTACACCCTTTACTTTTAATATTTCTGATGTTTGGAACCGATGAAGAAATATTCCAGCCCATTTCATTACGGTTTGATCTCACTATGAGTTTCAAGAGATGTTTAAGAAGACTTGTGACCGCAACTGTAGATGGCAAAAAAATGAATGTGTGGTGCAAGTTGCCTGACCTGAATCTTCATACTACAGTTCAGGGACTGTTAGGAATCTGACTTCCTGAGCCCGGATTCACAAACAGACTTGCGATCATCTGCCTCTAGGAAGAAAAATTTCCTTTCCAGGAAGAATAGAGTGCAAAATCTTCTCATGCCTAATGCAAAAACTAATCTTAGTAACGAAAGGCATTGATGGTAAGCTCTCTTGTGAACCCGCTACCTATACATTACTTGTCCTACATTTTCACATCACGTAATAGAATCGGCCTGAAGTCCTGTATGGGGTGTGGAATACACTAGTCCTTTATGAGGTATAAGTCACTTGTTCAGCACTCGTAAGCCATAGTTTCGGACCTTCCTCTTCCCCTGCCCTATTCTGGAAGAAATTCGCAGAAAGGTTTAGGACTCCCAACACCGGGTCTTATTCCGGTGTGAATCTTACTGTTCAGCAACGGAGGCAGAGACAGTTGTAGTGGGTGTGCAGAAAGTAAATGATTCACCATAGTACACCACACTAATAAAAAATAATAATAATAAATATTCAGTATCCGTGTGGTATAATACAATGGGACACATCGCCCAAGCATTCCGATTTACCAAGATTTCCAAATGAACGCTGATTCACTTTCTGTGAATAATTTCAAACCTCATCGTGCCCAGAGGCGCCGAATAATTTTTTGGTGTGTGTGTGTACTTGTGAGCAGTGAGACACATACTAGTGCGGATAACTGGACCCTGAGCTTCAAATTAATGTGTCGGGTAAAATACGTACGATACAAAGGAAAGATGGGAACCGTGTCGCCCTTGCTTAAAAAGTGGATTGAAATAATCATACCTGCTTAAAAAAACTAATGCAGATTTAGGCCACCATTTAATCTTTTTCACTGAAGGAGCGTCTTTTCTATTTCATTTTGCCAACAGTAGACTGTTGTGTATGGATTAGGAAAGCCTTATTGAAGTAGAGGGGCTGCATACAGTCCTCGCTAACCCTTCACTATTTAGGGTTTTTTCTTAAGGTGAATAAAATCGCCTTGTCATTGCAACAACGAAAAAAAAGTATGCCATCTTCATCCGAATATAATCATGTATAAGTCGAGAAAGGAAAAAAAAAAGTCAAAAGAGTGAAGGTATTAAGCTTGCTTGCAGTGTATTAAAAATGTGAAGCAAAAACAGTGGAGGAAGCGGCAGAACTTTCCTTCTCCAAACCTTAAACCCACTGCGGCTATTTGCCCTAATGACTCGTATGCAGACGAAAGGTATCCGTCTGTTTTAACGTAGTAGATAAATGAAGCAATCTCATTATTTGAAAGCACGGTGCAATTTGCAGAAGAGGTCCACTTTTTGGTACTTCATATACTTTAACCTAAACTACATGGATTTTATCACAATAAGTTTCGAGGAATTTTGCTGCTCTGTGTTTGCGAACATCTTTAGTTTTCTTGACAAATAATTCGTTTTCTCCAGGTATTTTATATCCTTTTTCCCTATTATTTAATAGCTACTCCTTCTGTTCCTTCCATTCCGTTGAATTATCTCTTGTCTATTGTCCTTCTTTCTCTATTCCTATTTCCCTTCTGCATTTTGTTATCTCCTATTTTTTCATTTTTCCCCTGCTCACCCTCCCCCGTCCTGGGGCTGAAGGGGTTAGCTCTTGTATGTCCACCACTGCTGAGCATTGGTAGGTTCGGCCCCTATATCTCTCTTTAATACCAACAGCCTGAGGTCGGCTCAAGTAATTTTGTTTATCTCCAGACGATTTTTATTCAGCTAAGGATAGACTTTGAACCGTAGGGGTTAGATGTGATATTCAGTGACCCCTTCGCTACGTGATGGTTCTTCTAGGAAAATGTGTCTCTTAGAAGCAATAATAAGCTACAACAAATATAAATGTGTGAGGCAGATGCAGGACTATGTGGGTCATCTCTGAAGTGAAGCACCTCACATGTGAAAATGCTTAGGGAGATAAGAGAAGCATTAAATGAAGCTTCTCTAGATTGAAGCACAATGCGTGTGAAAATTCTTAATGTGTGACTGACTGACTGGGCCAGTTCTAAAGATCATCCAGCAACTTATAAAAAAAAAAATCAAAAAGGTGCCATTGGACTGAGCGTGTTAAAGTGAATGAGCTATATGGTCCCCCTGGTGCCACTGTTTCCTCCTCCTGAACCTACCACGCTCCCCTCCTGTCATCTCATCTTTACTCCCTAAATATTATCTTCTATTTCCTTTTCCTCTCTTCAGGTTTTCCTCCCTCTCACGCGTCCTCCATTCCAATCACTAACTACCTTTTTTCCCTTTCCTGCTCACGCAACTTCCTTTCTCTCCGTCTCCTCTCTTTTCTTCCCCTCCCCCTCATTCTTACTTTCTTCGTGCAGTATATCCATTTTCTCTCTCTTCCTTCCTGTCTCCTTCCCTGTTTTGTTTTTCCCACCCTTATTACAGCCCCCAATTTTTTCTTACTCTTTACATATCGCTTCCCTTCTCTTGTATCACATTTTCCCCCCCTACAACTTGTCATCTTTCGCCTCAGCTTTACCGCTTTACAAATTCTCCGTTTTATTCCCCTCCCTTCTTCCCTGTCTTCCAATTTTATCACTGACTCCGCCTTTCTCTTGTTTCTCATGTACCAATTCTTTTCTCTTGGTTTCCACTGTTTTTTTTTTTTTATCGCCCTTAGTTTTATTCCTTAACATCACTTTTCTTCCTTCCCACTCTTCCTCCTGCCTTTTCTCCCGCTTGCCTTCTCCCTCTTTAACACAAACTACTTCCTCCTTTTCCTTCCCCTTTACATAACACTTTCCCTTTCCCTCATCCCATCGTCTCCCACCCTATTTCGTATCACCTCTTCCTTCATCACCTATTCCTCTATCTTTTCTCATCCTTCTCTCCCTCTCGAAAAGGAGGTGGTCAATAGTACATTCACCACTTTTTCTCCGTTCTCTTCATATACCACCTTTTTCTCTCTTTATTGCCTTCCTTTCTACCACACAACACCACCACCACCTCCACCACCTTCTCCTCCTCCTCCTCCTCCTCCTCCTCCTCCTCCTCCTCCTCCTTCTCCTCATATACCGCATTTCTTTTCTCCCTTCCTCATCTTCTACTTCCCTACCGGACACAACCTTCTCTTTCCCCTACCTCTTTACATACCATTTCCTTTTTGGCCCTTCTCATCCTTTTTCGCTCTGCCACACATCACTTCCCCCTCACTCTCCATCTACTGTTCAGTCTTCCCACACTATAATCCCTTCTTAGCACATGCCATCTCTATTTCCTACCTTCCTTTACTTCTGCCTCTTCTCATACAGCCTCATTTTTATTCGTTGTCTATCTTCCTCACTCACATCCTTTATTTTCTTCCCTTAATTTTTCCCTCTTCTTTGTAGTTTTCCCTTCCCTTAATCATCTTATTTTCCCTCATAATTACCACCTTCCAATTGTCCCTTCACATTAAAATCCCTACCTCTCTCCTGCAGCCCATCCCTACTTCCCTAGCTACTTTACCTTCCTTCTTCCTTTCATTCATATCTCCCCACCTACTCTACCTCCGTCCATTCCTCCATTCTTCCCATCCATTCCTCCCTTCCTCTTATCCACCACTACTACCGTCTTATCTTCTGTCTTATTCCATGCTTACCTTCCTACTTATTCTTATCCTTTTCTCCATTTCTGCATCTCTGATTTTCTCTGTCTTCTTTAATCATTCTATTCTCTCCTTTTCTCAACTCTCTTTACCCCCCACCCCACTCCTTTCTTTTTTTCCTTTGTAATTTGCTATCCTTTTCTTGGACTCACAGAACTGTATCGTTAGTTGTAACCTACCCCATATTACACAACCTCAAAGGGTCTCGAAAGGGCTGTTGCTGTTTACTTTCCTTTATACTCCTTCTTCCCCTCACTTCTCTCCTCATACCTACTTAATTTCCCTTCAGTTCTTTGCTCTCTACCAACTCTTCTCTCTCCCCAATTCCCTCCACTCCTACCTTCCTATCTACTCTCCCTCCCACTATTCCTCTCTCCATCTTTCCCTCTATACTTCCTTTTCACTCCCTCCTTCTCTCCATTCCTACCTTCCTCCAAACTCAGGCCCCCTCTCCGCCTGCCCCAACAACACACACCCTCATAATGGACTATAGGGGAAGAGGTCGGACCATGAGATTAGAAGTGAAATTTGTTCCAGCAAGGCGGGGTTATGTCAACACTCCCTCTCTACCCTATACTAGGTTTAATGCATATATACATTTTTAGAGGCTTGCTTGTTTCTGTGTGTGTGTGTGTGTGTGTGTGTGTG
>JAGKTI010024326.1:0-14426 GCA_018397915.1 Birgus latro | reverse complement strand
CAGAGGTGTTGAGCTGCTGGCAGGAACTTGAAGGAATAGAAGATGAGTTAGGTAGTGTGTGAGTTGTGCGTGGGTGCGTGAGTGAGTATGAGTGTGTGTGTGTGTGTATATATATGTGTGTGTGTGTGTATGTGTGTGTGTGTGGCATATTCTCTGTTCCTTGCACCACGTTTGCCTAACATATGCGATGCACATAATAGATTTCTCCACTAACATTCACTGCATGACATACGTATATAATGTCATATATGTGTCGTGTCGCTGTGTGGCGTATTTTCTTGTCTCTGATCATTACGTAACCTTCCACTGTCAGTCAGTGCACGCAGTATTTCTCAGTGAACACTCGCTGCACTATTTTATACGTATTTTTCACACTGAACCATATACAGTAAAAAACATTATCACACGATTCCATCCCAGCCTCTTCTGTTATTCCCTTCCCTACTGTATGGTGTAAGAGACCGCCTGTTCCATTAGTAACTGATGCATATGTCTATGTATCTCTATGGCATAACATAATGCCTGCTATGGTAGGTCAGTTATTTCACTAATCCAGGCACTATATGTTTCACAGATATAAGTAATGGCTTCACTATAAGGGTAAAATACATCATTTTACGGGCAGGGTGAGTGGAAACCCCGCTATAACAAACCAGACTCTGCCTCTAGGCCTAACGGCTGATAACGGGCCCCAATGCCTTACAAACAATATATCTATGTTCAGTAGACACAATCACTTCACATTATAGTAAAAAACACTGTACAGTCACAATATTTCAATAATGGCTTCAGCCACAGGTCGGAGGGGGAAAATGGCGGATTTAAAGGGACAACACAACACAGCACGACCCTGCTGTCAGGCTGCTAGTGGAGCACTGAGATTCTATCACTACGTACAGGCACATAGGAGTCATTGCAGTGTTGTCAAAGTCTTACCTCGGGAGAGACACGTGGCTGCTAGAATGCTACAAAATTTGACGTAAATCGACCGAAAACTTGTTTTTTGGTTAATTTTTCCGCGTTTTCACGCGATTTGAGGTCTTGTGCTTTGGCACACCACACCACATGTAACGCAAATCGCGGTACCATGTGCGAAAAGGGTTAATAGTTATTAATAAAAATTTCAGTAATGGAGACTTAGATGGGCATGTATTATCAAAAATACACAGTAAGGCAAGCATTCTGTGAGTTAGATATGCACACACATCATGGGTCAAGGTACTGTATCATGCCAGGCCCAGTGATAATTTGTAAACAAAAAACAGCTGATACCAATGAATGTAAGGTGATGGTGAAAGATTGTAGTTCTTGTATTTCCACTTTAAATAAATAATTTAATGCCAAATTATTATCCAACTTAATTTATATTTCAATGTGTTTGGATAAGTTACCATTGGGTAGTTTAGGTTGGATTAGGCTAGGTTATGGTTAAAGTTAGTTTAGACTGTGTTAGATTAGGTTAGGGTTGGCTGGGTTAAGATGGGTTAGGTTGGTTTTGGTTGGGTTTGGTTATATTGTTAGGTTAGACAAATTAAGTTAGGTAATGAAGAGGTTAAGATAGCAGTGGAGGAAAAGAGGAAGAAGTGGCTAGAGTGGTTACAGGACAGGGGTTCAATTCAAATAAGAGCTGAATATATTGAGAGCAAGAAGCACACAAAGAGACTAGTGAAGAGGAAAAAGGAGGACATCAATGATGAGAAGAAAAATGAATGCAAACTACTCTGAAAATAGGAAGGTATTCTGAAAAGAGGTGCAGAAATGTAGAAGTGAAAGTGGAAAGAAATGTGATGTGAATGATGTAGGTGGTAGATTATTAACCCATGGGGATGAAGTAAGGACCAGAGGGAAAGAATATTTTGAAAGCCTGATGAATGGGAATAAGGAGAGCAGAGCCACTGTAAACATGATTGGTTTTGGGGGTGCGCAGAGAAAGAATGCAGTGCCAGGAAATGACCCTCGCACAGGTGAAGAGTGCTGTGAAGCGGCTGAAAATGGAAAAGCAGCTGGGGTTGATGGGGTGTATGCAGAGATGATTAAGTATAGTGGAAAGAGTGGAATTAAGTGCTTGTTGGAGGTATGTTGGAAGGCATGGATGAGTGAAACTGCCAGCAAAGTGGAAAAAGGCTTTGACTGTACCCCTTTACAAAAATAAAGGTGAGCAAAGTGAGTGTGAGAATAATCGTGGCATAGGGTTAATGAGTGTGGTAAGGAAGGTGTATGGAAGAATTATTATTGAGAAAGTAAGAGAGATATCAGAAGTCCTAGTGAGTGATAAACAGAGTGGCTTTAGGAGTGGCAGAGGATGTGTGGATCAAATATTTACAGTGAGACAAGTAGTGGAGAAGGCTTGTGAGAAGGACTATAAGGTGTTTATGGGATTCATGGATCTGGAAAAAGCATATGACAAAGTAGACAGAGAAGGATTGTGGAAGGTGTTGTGCGCATACAGCGTAGATGGTAAGCTGCTAGGTGCCGTCAAGAGTTTTTATGATGGTAAGGAGGCATGTGTAAGGGTAAATGGACATTTTTAAGTGAACGGTTCGTGATCAGTGTGGGTATGCGTTAAGGTTGTGTGATGTCCTCATGGTAGTAGTAGTAGCAGTTGTTCCCTAGGCAGTCTGGCCGAACAGCCCCGAGTCCCTAGGGAAGTCCATGGCCGAGACCGGGCTTTCCTACGGAGCTCTCAAGGAGTGTATGTTGTGTTGTTGGTGTAGGTGATTGTGTGCAATGCAGTCTTCTATGATGTGCTTAATAGTATGGGGTGCTGTGTTACATCCTGGACAGGCATCAGCGATGGAGTCATCCAGCCTCTTCTGATAATGTAAGAGGGCTGGATGATGCCCACATCTCAGCCTGCCCAGGTGGACCCTGTCCTCAGGGGTGATAGCATTCAGAAGGATGGATATCAGGAGGCAGTGCATGCAGCTGTGTGTTGTCTTTGGGTGACTGAATGGAACGGCGAGTGATTTGAGCATGAATATGCTTCTGGAAGCTGGTCTGAGGTGGGCAGGGGGGAAGAGATGATAGTATTTGTGTATGATATTGTGTACTGGGTGTTCTTTTGATGTTCCTTGGTATGTGTGGATGTGCTGCCATGTAGTGTAGTGGATGTTGTGGGTTTGTGGAGGCTTCAGCGAGAATTTGGGTGGCTCTCATGTCTAGATGATCCTTGACTTTGAGGACTTTGGTTTCTTGGTGTAGGTGGTCTGTAGGTGTAGTAGCTGTGCAGCCCATGGTTGTTCAGTATACTGTATACAGTATGTGGATGGGGTGAGGAGAGAAGTAAAAACAGGGTAATGGAGGGAGGGATGGCATTGGTACTGAATTGTGATGGATGAAATATCTCAAATTTGTTGTATGCTGATGATGCAGTACTGTTTGGAAGTACTGGACAAGAACTTGGTTGACTGGTGCAGAGTTTTGCTGATGACTGTGAGTGTTGTGCCTTGAGAATAAATGTAGAAAAGAGTAAAGTGATGGTTATTGAGAGAGAAGATGGCTCCCAGTGCAATGTTACAGTGAATGGGGAGAGACTGGAATTGGTGAGAGAGTTCAAGTATCTGGGTACAGTGATAGAAAAGAGAGGAAAATGTGCAAAAGAAGTGGAAAGTAGCGTGACACAAGGAAGGAAAGTAGCTGGTACAATGAAGGGCTTAAAAAGAAACAGAGGCTTGAGTGTTGCAGCTGCACGAGGCTTGCATGAAGGGGTGTTAGTGCCAACTTTAACATATCAATGTCAGACTATGGTGTGGCATGAAAATGAAAGTCAAGAGCGAGATCAGTGGAGATGGGACTGCTGAGGAAAGTATGTGGAGTACGGAGAGTGGATAGGATACGAAATAATGTGATTTGTGAAAGATGTGGAGTGAGGAAGTATGTGGACACCAGACTTGAAGAGAGTGTACTGAGATTGTATGGTCGTGTGGGGAGAAGAGATAACAATAAAGTGGTGAAAAAGGTATATCTGAGTGAATTTGAAGGAGGGAGGAGGTGAGGTAGGCCATGGAGAAGGTGGAGGGATATGTTGGATGAGTGTGTGAGGAAGAGGTTTGAAAGTCAGTGAGGTTTGGAGGACTGAGAAGAGGTCAAGCTGGCTGGATGAATGTTGTGAGGAGTAGCTCATGATCAGGGATTTGGCACCCCTTTTTAACGTGGCAGCATCCAGACTGACTCTGTCAGATTCGTTTATGTGATGCTACAGAATGTGGTGAATGTTTTTGGCATACCAGATAGAGCCAGGATTCCGGGGGCTTGAATGGTGAGTGAATGGAAGTGTGGCCCATTGGATTGGCCAGATTTGGGCTGTCTGGACATTGCTACTCCTCACCTTTCCCTAAGGTGGGAATGGAGGTCCGGATGATGATGAATGATGAATCGTGTGTTTGAATAGGTACAGTAAAGTTTGGCTTGTAATGATAAGTATTGAACTAGGCTTTTGTTGTTCTGTCTTCACTTATTATGGATATCTAAAGACGACTTTATTCAGCTTATGGAAGAATATACTGAACTGAAGGAGTTATAATTATATGATGTGCTTCCAAAATTTTCTGGACTACGTCTATATAATTTTGAAAACTCACCTTAGCTCCTATTGGCCACCATCACCCTCAAAGTAGTTCCCTTGTGCATTGATACACTGGTCCCAGCACTTTCTCCGTTGCTGAAACGCTCCCTGGAAGTCCTTTTCGATGAGAGCGTCAAGCACCGCCTGCTGATCCATCTGGATGTCCACATTGATATCAAAATGATGCCCTCTCAGCTTAATTTTCATATTTGGGAACAGAAAAAAGTCACAGAGGGCCTGGACAAGAAGGTTTCATCTTCTGAGGTGAGTCCAAGAAGCTCAGTGCAGACATCGACGCATTGCTGCATGTGGTCAGCCGTCGGGAGCCTGGGGACAAGTCTGGCTGTGATGTGGCGCATGACCAATTCTTCATTGTGAATCCTCTGACATGTCACAGAACTGATTCCCACCTCCACACCAATATCATCAATGCTCTGATGTCGATCCTCATGGAGGAGCTGCTGAATTTTTGCGACATTCTGAGGAGTTGTGCCGGTTGAGGGCCTCCCTCTCTGATTGTCATTGCCAACTGATGTTCGACCAGCCTTGAACTGTGCCTGCTGCTGAAACATCTGTGTCTGACCGAGAGATTGCTTACCAAACACTTGTTGAGTCATTGTCAGGGTCTCTTTTGCATCTTTCCTGAGATTTGCAGAAAATTTGATACAAATTCACTTCCTTTTTCATGTCTATCTCGAAAATCACGTGACACATGCACAAGAGCAAACAAATGAATGTCTCAAATCCACGTCCACCTAGCTCCTCACTGCATGATACACTGACTCACAATGCATGTTAGTACTGCCACACGAGGTGCATCATGCTACTACAGTCCTTTTAGGTGTCGTGATCCCTGTCTTGAAAATTTTGGATATCACCTCATATGACAGTCCAGTGCAGTTGCCATTTTTAACATCTTATGATTCTAAAGGGATTTGGCAGTGACAGAATGTAGAATGTCAGTCCTATGTTTCTAGAGGATTGTGGCAGCAACAGAATGCAAAATAAGTCAGTGTAACAGCACTAGGCTGGTACTGGAAGCATCCAGTCTACATTAGGAAACAAATGTGAGAGCAGTCAGTTGCCACCTATTGTTTAGTGGTGCAGAGGTGGCAGTAGGCGGAGTAACTTGGTACCCGTATTCACCACACAGGACTTGCCAGATGTGTGATACAATCAGTGGTTGTTTTTTGTTGCCGATCAGCCCCAGACTGTCCGGCCAAGCAAACTCATCAGCTACAGGCAAGCAACACTACATGGTTGTCCCATGCAATGACCTGATGTTCCTTTGTGGCTGACAGTGCCTCAACCAAGCAAGGTGCAAGGAATAGTGTGGTTTGGTTCCTGGATGAATGCCACATTTGCATCTCTCCACCCAGTTAACAGGGGCACCATAGCAGGCTCCACTTCACCCTGTAATTTGGTTATATTGTACCATCCATCCATCCATCATCCAATCCTACGTCGCCCCACAGAGAAACGTAGGAGCCCGGGGCCGGGCAAGTTGGTCCTTACATTTAAGATGAGACTGACCAGCCTCACTCATCCCTGAGTGGCATTACATGAGCAATTAACACCAACCATCCCTTGGATATAAACCTTCACCGGCTCAATCTGATTGGAGCACCGTAATTACCCACTAAACCTCCAGGCGCCAAAATTTGGTTATATGGTTACCACCCAGCATAGTAAATGGTTTCTTGGTGTACAGGAAACCATTTGGCTTGTCACTCAGTGTAGAGTCACCCACAGGCAGAAGGACGAGAAAAGATTGAAGGAAAGAAAGGCAGAAGAGGGAGTGTAAAGTCACCTGTAGGCAGAAGGACAATGAAAGAATGAAGGAAAGAAAGACAGAAGAGGATTGAAGAGGATGGAGGAGAGGAAAGGGCAGACACCCATTGAGTGAGTGGATGGTGAACTCCCCCCACCTACCACATGTTATCAACCAGAATTGTAATGGTTTCCTGGGTTATAGGAAACTATTAGGCTTGTCACTGAGCATAGAGCCTCCCAAGTTATAAAAAGTAACAGAAAGGAAAGGGGGACAAATAAAATGAGAAGGGGGAAGGGAGAAGTTCAGTACTATCATACATCAAGTGAGTGTGTGGATGATGGTTGCCACCATCCACTACCATCATTATTTAATCTAATTACAGTTGCTGTATGTATCTGTGTTTTAGAAATACTTTACATTTAAGCTTTACTGGTTTCTGCATTTCCTTAGGAAGTACACATTTATTTCTTGATTCCAGGCCAATGACTTCTAAAAGTATTACATAGTTACATTGATGTAACATTAAGTACTTGTCCACTAGATAGTCTACTGTTGTGTATGTAATGAAGTGACCTGTGATTCAGGTGTGTGGTGAGAGAGAGCAACTGGACATGCACAAGGCAGCTTGCAGTCATTTCATCAGAGGAGCTGATATGGACTCTGCAGATCCCAGCTAAAAGGTAATGATTCTGCCAAGATTCAAATCTTTATATTGATGTTTCTGGTTCTGCCTTTATAAAGTGTTGTACAGCGAGGCCCCTTGGATAGCGACCTTATTAGTCCGCCAAAATGGCCGCTATCCATGATATCGCTATCCGAGGGGCAAACTTCTTACCTAAAAAAATTAATACAGTCCTGGACTCCTTCATCTATACCACTAATTTCCTCCATTACCCATCAGTATCACGTCATATTTCTTCAGTACCGTAATAAGATAAACGTATACTACATATTCAAAATATTATCTTTTTCTTTTCCTCCACGCAGTATTGTTTCATTGGCTTGCCACGCATGCACTGTCTGGCCTTTTCCGCCACTTTTACATTACCAGCACTTCAGTCAAGGTCAAGCAAACGTGATTTCCAAGCTTCCTTTATTCTGTGGATACAGGCAGGTGTGCTCTCTAGGACGGACTGCTTACAACTGACTGAACCGTCTTTGGTACATTCCCACAATAATCAGGTCCACTGCTTCACGAGAAGTTCGAACCATAATTATAATATACCATCACATACCACACCTCAATCCCCACCAGAAACTGAAGTGCAAACAAGAAAACAGATTAACATACACAATACTTGGAACAAAGGTACAAATATAAGATAATGGTAATAAAATATGACATTACATAAAATACAAATTATTACAATACAGTATATACATATATACATGTTCAGTCTCCTTCATTGTCTTCAGTCTCTATACTATGCTCATCATCAGTCATATATACTGTACATGTTCAGTCTCCTTCATTATCTTCAGTCTCTATACTTTGCTCATCATCAGTCAAGTCATCCCAATACTCTTCCTGATCAGACTCATACTGTCCCCGACTTGGATCTACCTGAAGCCGTCTTGGGGGGTGATGAGTACGACCTGAACGTCGCAAAGCGACAGGGGTCTCGGACCCTTCCTGAGCTACTCGTGACTCGACCGCGATATCCCAAGAAAAGGCTTTCTCTATTACCCTCTCCAATTCGTCAAAATGTCTTACCTTAACCTTTCCTAATGGTTCATTCTCGGGTACCAGTTGATAAGTCCACCCCCCTCTTAACACTTTGACTACTCTAAATGGGGTGGACAGGTAGGGAGCTATTTTCTTACCACCCTTACTGTGTCGCTCTGCTGCTGATAAATTTAGGCGAACTATGTCACCTACATGAAATGCCTGCCCCCTATTACAGTATCTTTCATTACGTCCTCTCTGTGCCACAGCAACCCTATCCTTGGCTAACTCTATCACCCTTTCCATTTTATTAATTTTGTCACTCACCAGGCATCGGACTACATCCATATTACTCAAGTCTAGGGGGCAATAATCTGGATCTGTCCGTA
The DNA here is from genome assembly GCA_018397915.1 of Birgus latro. Classification (NCBI taxonomy): domain Eukaryota; kingdom Metazoa; phylum Arthropoda; class Malacostraca; order Decapoda; family Coenobitidae; genus Birgus; species Birgus latro. The sequence continues at coordinate 6,033 of JAGKTI010024326.1, read as the reverse complement.
AAGCATCCTCCGCTACCACTCTTTCAGGACATCTCGCAGGAGTCCCATATACCAGTTCATGAGGCGTGTATCCAGTAGTTGCGTTCTTTGCCGTATTGTGACTAAACTGTACAGAGCTTACCATTTCCGGCCATAAGTCAACATTATTGGTACACAAACATCGCAAGTTGTCCATTAGCTGGTTTTGCCTCTCCACTTCAGCTTGGCTACGAGGATGGTAGAGCGACCCTAGGTTCTGGTGAATTCCTGACGTCTGACAAATGGTCGTAAAAACACCACCGGTAAAATGCGGTCCACGATCTGATGAGAGGAATCGTGGAACACCAAAAGTACAAACCCAACGATCAAAAAGAACCTTCGCTGCTGTATCGGCTGTATCATCACAGGTTGATACCATTATGATGTATCGAGTTAGAATGTCTTGCAGGTGCAAATGTATCTGAATTTGTGCCTCCCTGAGACCGGGAACGGTCCCACAAAGTCAACCTGTACTGTTACATTCATGTGGTCAGGAATGTCTGTATACTGGAATGGTGCTCGGCCTGGCCATTTTGTCCTCTTGTTCACTCCACATGCTTGACACTTACTGACGTGCGCTGCTACATCGGTTCTCATATTGGGCCACCAGAGACTGTTCCTTCCCCTCTCCCAGGTCCGTTTACTTCCCATGTGGCCACTTAAGGGAGCATCGTGTACTAACTTCAAAGCCTGTAATCTCAGTGATTTGGGCACCACTGGCACCCAAATTTCCTTGACACCATGAGGGCAAGCTCTGGTCCGACGACCTCTATGTGTCACGTAGCACAGTACACCTTGCTGAGAGAGACTGAGGCGAGAACGAAAAGGGTACAGTTCCCCCTGGATTATTCTCTCAGTCTCATTCTTATCTCCTCTCAGCATTCCCGTGATGTTATACACATCCTCTTCCTTTCGCTGTTCTTCGATCAAGGATGACACATCCCAGAATGTACCGCTGATTTGTGCTGAAAAACCTTTCATCCCAGGGGAATTAACTACCTCTCTCTCAGTGTCGATTGCAACTCGTGAAAGGTAATCCGCCATGGACATCGTGGGGCTCCGACCTGCCTTGTGTATAGGGTTGATGTCAAACTGCTCTAGCAGGTCCATCCATCATCCCATCCTACCTCGCTCCTCATTCATATCCATCGAGTTAAGCCAGTGTAGGGCACGATGGTCAGTTATGAGGTCAAACTGAGAGGTGGACAGATACATTCTAAACCTCTTCACAGCAGCTACCACAGCTAGCATCTCCATTTCTGTCGCTGAATATCGACGTTCTGCTGGTGTCAAGGTATGATGAAAGAATGCGATCAGCAGTAGCTTTCCATCCTCAGACCTGTTAGCAAGCATGGCCCCTTTACCGACATCACTGGCATCTGTTACCAGAACAAAGCGTTTCTCATAGTCTGGTAAGTTCAGCGATGTTGCATTGACTTCAGTGTCTCAAATGCTCTGTTCATCTCTTCCATCCAACACAGTCGCCAATGTGGATCACGATCGAGTGCATCGTATAGTGACTTAGCACTCTTAGCCACCCCCGGCAACCATCGTTGGACATACGAGAAAGCTCCAAGGGCCCTCCTCAGCTCTCTTACTTTCGACGGTCTGGGAATGTTTCTCAGCTGCTCCACCCTCTGGTCACTGATACTTAGCATTCCATCACTGATCACTGCTCCCAGGTATTCAACTCTCCGGACACCAAAATTACATTTCCCCGGTGACAGGGCAAGTCCAGCTGTCCTTATCTTTTCCATTACCGTTCTTAGCCTTGCCATATGCTCCGTCCACGTTCTTCCCCATACCAACACGTCATCCAAATAACACAAGGCATCATTATAATTACAGTCACCAAGTATGGTGGCCATCATACGCTGGAAAGAATACCCAGCTTCCTTCAAGCCAAAAGGTGTTCTGTCTGCCCACTCATATTGTCCCCAGGGTACCACAAAGGCCGAAACCGCACTATCCTTTGCACTCAGGGGCATCTGATGATAGCCAGACTTGACGTCGAGCACTGAGAAGAAGCGCACCGTTCCCAGTCTATTGAGGAGATCCTCGATAACTGGTATAGGGTGGAGGGTCGCTGGTTGGGACACTCTATTGATCCCCCGATAGTCTGTTGCAAGTCATAGGCTTCCTTCCTGGCGTCGGGCACAAACAATAGGAGCTGCCCAAGGGCTGTTAGATTTTCTGATAACGCCCGTTTCCTGAAGTTTGTCCAATTCCTTACGTACCTCTGCCTCAGCGTGTGGAGACAATCTTCGTGGACGTGAAGCCAGAGGTGGAGCCCGTGGGTCAACTCTAATGCAGTGCTCAACTCCAACCCGTACTAATGGCAATGCGCCACCCGTGAAAAAGACATCCTGAAATTCTCAAATGAGCCCTTTCAAATCTTCTTCCTGTGCCTCCGTCAACTCCTTCCCAAATGTCACGCCCAGAAAAGGATCACTGTGCCCATGGTTCTTTATCATTAATTGCCTCGGGTCTGATAAATCTATCCCCGGTTCCAAAACCCCAAGGATCTCCCCCTTATGTGGCAATTCCTGCTTGTTCGCTACATTCACCACACGTACATACAAATCGTTTGCAGATCCCGTGACACAGCATCGGGCAGGTACCACCGTCGCCCCCTCGGGACGCAGTGGTTCAATGAGATATTGTTCCCCTGGTACCTGACCCTCCACCGTACACCCAACCATCGCCTCCATATAGGAGGGTATGACAACCTTACGCTTTACCATCACTATGACAGTCGCTGTTTGACCCGATCGTCCACGAACCAATCCCCGATCAGAAGCAGACCCCAAGGGAACAGACACTCTGAGAGACTCTATGTGTAGTGTTTTGTCATTCAAGTTCATGGTAAATCCTCCAACACGCGCCCAGAAGTCCATTCCAAGGATTATATTTGTCACCAGTCCACGGGCTACCACAAATCTATGTTTAGGTAGGTATGCTCCACCGATACAAACTCCCAAAAATACCTCACCTATCACTGGGATTTTCTCATCACACACACTATATGCACTGGCATCACACGGTATTAATTGTTCTGCCTGCCCATCAGTTAGTATCTCATAACTAACTAATGAATAATCACTGTCACTGTCCACTAAAGCCCTGCAGTCTGTCTGCTGCAACTGAACTGGAATATAATTGGGTGTGTGTTAAATAACCGGTCAAGTTGTTCATGTTTGATCTCCCTTTGCTGATCCATCCGTTCAGTGTGTACCACTGCCACCACCCGACGGTGGTACATGTTACCCAGCTTTGCCCGCCAGCCACCCTGGAGTATGGCGGGCTTCACTGAAAACCCGTCTTCTTCACAAAAGTGGATGGTTTCCAGCCTGGATTCTCCCGGAGTCGTTTGTAGCATGTGGCCCAACCCCCAGGATGTGGCTGAGAACAATAAAAACACTGGAATACCCTTTGCCGAGCAGCAGGTGGTCGCCGACCCCCGCCCATGGTAGTTTTGGGGCTCCCTTTTCCAGCTGTCCGAAGTACTGCAACATGCCGGCTCTGCTCATTCCCTCGATGTTCTTCTGAATGTTCCGCCACTGCTTGTGCCGAGATACTACATGCTGCTTCATTCCGTCTCTCCGCCCCATGTCCTGTAACTCTAGTTGCCCGTTTCGTTGACAGGGCATTTTCTGCGATCCTCAGTACCTCGACATATGATTTTACTTCCTCGTCAGTTTCCATCCATTTCTCCCTGATCAACTGTAGTTGAATATCTCTATCTCTTAGTCCATCCAGAAATCGCCAAACCACTCGTTTACGGATTATGTTGTCTGGCTCTCTCGAGAATGCTTGTCCTGCCAGCTGCTGCAACCTAGTCATAAAATCACTTATTTCCTCTCCTTGTTGCTGCACTGCCTCCTCGAACCTCAAGATCCGTACTTCGACTGCGTCCCCCGTGACATACCTGTCTGCTAAATGTTTAATAATAGTGACATCCTCCTTGACCCAATCGGCTCCAAGTGTTGCCTGGTGTTCCACATATGTAGATGTCATTCCGCGTAACCGTAGTCGTAACACAATGGCCCTGTATGCTGGATCCTTCCACGTACTCACTCCCCGCATCTTGTTGGCTCTTTTCACAAGGTCGTAGTGTGCAGCAAATGTTCGGAAAGCAGCTGGAGAAGTATCATCCCTGAAAGTTTGTGCGAGAGCCACCTCCTGCACCTGAGTAGTTTGTTTGTCATCCTCGCTGGACATAATACTTGAGTATTGTTTTACCGCTGCCACCAGTCAAGGTCAAGCAAACGTGATTTCCAAGCTTCCTTTATTCTGTGGATACAGGCAGGTGTGCTCTCTAGGACGGACTGCTTACAACTGACTGAACCGTCTTTGGTACATTCCCACAATAATCAGGTCCACTGCTTCACGAGGAGTTCGAACCATAATTATAATATACCATCACACTTCCTGTTTTTTCCCTGGGCCACCACCACCATTTGGGCCAGCCCCCGAAGTTGAGGCCATGATATTAGAACACTCAGTAGCCAGACAATAAATGGAAGGTCACAAAAAACTTTAACAATGGTGAGACTATGACAAGTTGAATGAATGCACGGCGCGTGGATAAACAAACAATCTTCTTCTTCTTGGGGTAACTGCGGGGAGGTTCACCTTCCACCCGTCAGTATCGCCTAGATACCGGCATTCCCCCAAGAGAAAAGTAAAGGTAAAGGAAAAATTTAAAACTGTAAAATTTGGTAGGAGAGAGATAGTTGGAGATTAGTTAAAAGGAAAGCTTAAGATACGTACTTTCATTCCACGTGGGTCAATGAACTGATTGACGTTAGACTCGCACTCACTATCAGTGTTACCAGGGTCCGACCTTGGCAACTCTGCCCACCTGCTCGCTACGTGTTAAATGCCTAGCGGATTTATGCTAACCGTGCAGCATTAATCGCAATGAGATAGTTTCATTCCTGTCGCTATCCATAGATTTGCCACTTTAAAAAAACGTTATCTGAGGGGCTCCACTGTACTGTAAACCATTGTTGTGTATGGCTAATGTACTACCAAGTTATAATGTGCATTGTGCAAATGAAATCTGCACAAAAGCTTAACACATTAGTGCCCAGAGTTCCTGTGCAAGGGATTCCGGTGGAAGGGTACTGAGTGTACCACCCTCTGCCTCTTGGCTTATAGTCACGAAGCTCATAGGTCACTACCCCGGGGTTCCCTTCTTTATTAAATTTTGAAATTTTGCAGTTCTGTCCTTTATACAGGACACTGGGGGCCAGTGGGTTAAGAATCTGCCTTTTTATGGTATTGGGGTAAAGTGAATAAAAATTTTCGCAAAGGTCCCACTTTTGGCTCTTTAAAAAGTTTTAATTATCTTCAGTACAGGAATGATTCCAGTATGCTATGGCTTACTGTCAGACTGTGCCATCATTGATGTTATCCATGTCTCTGATTCACGATAATGAGGTGGCAGGAAATTCTGAATACATTCCAAAAATAATGTAGCAGTTACTTGATTACTCATGGAAGGAATGTCACATTTTAAGAGTTAAAGATGTATTGGTCATGAATGACACAGTAAAGTAATATTAAATATTAAATAAATTGTATTTTTTGTTTATAACAGTTCTTGTTGTACACAGAGATGTGCCATCCAGCCTTTAAAAAGATAAAGTTTTTTATATACATTTCCATATGTCTTTTATTGCTCAGCAGATTGAATGCCCTTAACTACTTAACTGCAGGCTGTCACTTTCGTGACGCTCGGTGGCGGTGGCTCGAGCCGTGGGCTGTCAGTTGGGTGCCTCTGTTTTCTTTTTAAGATATAAATATATAAGAAAAATTTCTGGAGAATCCTGAGTGGTATTTATATCACTCAGGCTAGTTTTGGCTGATATTTAAAAAAATAAGTCAGAGTGCGAATTACCACCAGCTGGAAGTGCCAGGACCGCCTCCCACAACCCCACGGTTTCGGGGTTAATAAGACAAAGACACAGCATTTTTTTCTTTAGCTGTTTTTTTTATACATTTCTATAT
>JAGKTI010024325.1:723-14427 GCA_018397915.1 Birgus latro | reverse complement strand
CACACTGCCACAACTACCACCAGTAAAGCTTTGTGAGGGTGTGAGGAGCGACGGAGCGTTTGTACAAACGCCTATCATCGTTATTTCATCTTGGTATCAACTTTCAACATTTCTGGTAAGGCAGTTGACCATACCAAAAGAATAATTGAGCTGTGCCACTCATAGCAATTATGAGAAACTCAGCGAAAAACATTATGCGATGAACGACAACAACAGCAACAACAACAGCAATAGCAAAACAGATAAAACACAGTATAAAAACTGGTCACTCCAAAATCTCATATAACAAAAGTGGATCGGCCAAGTTTGTCCTGAATTTAAATCAAGAGTTTTTAGTTCGGAGGTTTCTATAGTAACCATTAAGAACATTTCAGTATACAACAGCTCAGCGCGCTCTTGGAAAAGGAGCTGGCATGTGTTTTTGACAACGCATAAGTATTCCAGCCGTTGGATGTGTATATAACGTGGCGCCGTAGCATTTATCACATACACAATGTTCACTTCCCTGCTCCCGACTTGCCGTGTCAACGAACTGTGTCGATAAACGCTTGGCTGTGGTTCGAATAATAAAACCCAGAAATGGGGCGATTACCCATGCTAATGTCACGCCCTAAACAATTAAAAAGTTCATATAAAATTATGAGCGTAATAGCTGATATTTATTAGAATTCATGCATGAAAACATAGTGTTACAAGCAATTATCTTCATTTCAATTTCACAATCGAACATGTCAGTTGAAGTCGCGGGACATTCCCATAAAACGCTGGGATTCCAAGGGTTTGTTTGGTCTCATGAGTAGGCTAAATATATATCTAAAAACAAAATTTATTGAATGTATCTACTACCTGCTGAAAGAATCTCTTCTCTATGTCAGGGGGGGAAAATGAAAATGATACTATGAATTCTTGGAATAACTACTGAGTCGATTATCACGAGAGAATCGACTCGTGAAATCAAGTAGCAATTTCACTTTTATGCTGGCTACTTCGCCAACTCTAGAGTCGAGAATTTATAAACTTTCTCAACAATACACAGCAGAGACTAAACGCTCAAGATGGCTGTATTACTGTACTGTTGGCCTCTGATAAAGTTAGTTTCTCCCCTTAACATTCAAAAAATAATAATAATAAATAAACAGGATCTTGGGTGAGCCAAACTCCTAGCTAGCACAACGGATATTAAGAATTAATACCAAGAGCTGGCCTAAGTACCAGTCATGATTAATATAAGGAGTTGTGCTAACGTGGAGTAGCAAAAGTGTACTAAATATGTGGGGAAATCAAACACGACTGTTACCGAACTGTAAATTTATTAATTACAAGAAAATAAATTTACGTTACATGAATCTATTCAAAATCAAAGAAAGGGAAATGCACTCACTCAAGCACTCAGACAAATAACTAAATAATGCACTGAGCTAAATAACTAAAAACCTTAAACCTAAGAAAAACAAAAAAGAAATACTAGTCAGTAAAGATGAGACCGTCGCTGCTCTAGTCGATCAGCAAGTTGGTGGAAGATTCGGGAAAACGCCGATACTGCAGGATTTTCAAATCTATCCGCATTGGGTAAAGCAACCTGCACTTCGTGACTGCTAAAGGACGACTGACTGTGTTTGGATGTCCAATGCAAGGGACGTGTGAAAGAGGCGTGGCCAAGTAACGGCTAGGGAGGCAAGTACAAAGAAATTATCGCTCAGAGGAATGCACTGTCTGTACATAAAGACAATCACTCGTGAAAGAATGACGAAAGTTTTGACATGACAACTTGATGCAAATATAAGTACAGAAGTGGACGGTTAAGAGATTGAGCGAAATTTCATGCATTTCAGAACTATTCGTCGCTCCCGCAAAATCAATCGATGTCACGATTTACGATACATAATTTCACGATGTAGAAAATTCGTGACACTCTACATCACATAGAAAAGTTATTAGCCTCTGAAAACCATCACGGTCGGGCCATGTCATGCCAGGCTGCTCATTTCTCAGCGTAGCTTCTCTACGCTTGCCCGCTTCGCTCGCTGCCCTCGTTTGTCGCCACCACTACCATTAGCACACATACCACTACCATTACCACATACCATCACCTCCACCACTACCACACATCGCCACCACTATACGACCATTACTGTTACCACACACCGCCACAACTACCATTACAACGCATCGCCGCCAATGCCATTTTTTTTTTTTTAATGTGTCCGACTCTGGGCAAAGGCTTCAGGGCCTATCCCCAAGTCCCAGCAGTCCTCCTTGGGGCCCAGTAGTCTTCCTACATCTCCACATATTTTATTTATTTATTTATTTTTTACATGTCATATCACCACTTCAGCACTAACACCCACCATCCATATTGAATACATACTAGGGCTGTCTCATACAGGACTGGTGTACTGGTATTAGCGGGGGTACTTTTATGACATGTCGGCGGGTCATCTGGTAGATCAGAAAAGTCTGCTTTTTAAGAAATTCGAATCCTTAAACTGTTCCCTGCCCCAGCCGGGTCCACTGGGATTGCAGGCAGCCTCTCTACCGATTCTGCCACCGCCTCCACCTCTACCACATCCAAACACTACCACCACAACCATTACCACTCACCGCCATCACTACCATTACCATACACGGCCGCTACTACCATTGCCACACCGCCACTACTACCATTACCAAACACCACCACACCTTTACCACCATCACTTCCATTACCACACACCACAACCACTACCACCACCATTACCATTACCAAACACCGCCACCATTATCATTACCACGCATCACCACCACTACCACAACCTGCACCATTGCCACACTTCGCCATCACTACCATTTCCACATACCATCACTGCCACAATTGCCACACACCGCCACCACTACCAATTTTACTTACTGCCACCACTGCCATTACCACACACTGCTACCACCACCACGACCAATACCACTGTCACATACCACCATCACTACCTCCACCACTACCATTACCATACACCACCACTACTACCACCACCACTACGATCGTCACACAACCACCAACACCAATTAAACACACCGTTACCACCAACAGTACCACAGACCGCCACCACTCCCATCACCGCTACTATTACCACGCACCGCAATCCATCACTACCATTACCACACCGCCACCATTACCATGACCACACACCGCCACTACTACTCTTATTGCTGCTACACACCTCCACCACTACCATTACCACACGCCGCCACCACCACCACCACACACCGCCATGACCACCACACACCTCTCCACACTAACACCAGCATCACCATACAATATACTACCACCACTACGCACCACCACCACACACTACCTCACTACCACACACCACCACACACTACCGCACTACCACACACCACCACACGGTATCTCCACTACCCGCGGGACAATGCACCGGCACTAGCTAAACCCATTCACCCTCAAAGTGTTACCAAAGACAGGTGGCAATAATGGGTGTCAAAATAATAGGTAGGATCATTTTACTGCCAGCCCATGCTTGAAATCTGTTTTGAAATCAGAGTGTGAAATTATAATATTTTTGTGAGGCAGGAGAGTCATTTAATAATATAATGGAGGTGGTCAGCCCCCACTGGCTCTAACACTGGCAGCTGACATCATCACCACCGCAGCTGGTTGACTGTTCATGTGGAAAGGAGGGAGAGGAAGGGATAGGTCTACACTTCAAACTGGGAGCGGGAGGGGGAGGCCAAGGATGAGATGGAGGAATGGAGTGGAGAGGTACGTGAGGGGGGGGGGGGGGGGTTGGGGGGGGGGGAGTGAAAAGGCGGGGGGAGGAGGACATGGAGGCGAGTTGTTTGTGGTCACCCCTGACGGGGTTAAGGCGTCTGGCAATAGATAAATAGAATTAAACTATAATCATACTGTTTCCATTATTATGTGGTTAGGAACACTTACATAACTATGAAAACCATGTGATATGGTGGCTGAATCAGTAGATAGGCGGCCTGCAGTCCTAACCGACCCATGTTCGAATCCCGGCAGGGGCAGGGAACAGTTAAATGATTTGGATTTCATAAAGCAGACTTTACTGATCTACCAGAAGACCCGCTGACGTGTCGTAAAAATATCCCCGCTAATACCAGTACACCAGTCCTGTATGAGACAGTCCTAGCATGTATTCAGTTTGGACGATGGGTGTTATATATACCGGTACGTGTGGGTGTGGGTGTCAGGGAATTCAATTTATTAGAGGGAAACGCTACCTATATCACGTACATTTTTTTTTTTCTATTTTCATGACACGTCTCGATACAGTGGGGAGAGCTATGTACCAGGCCAGTCATGCATCACGATGACTTGGTAATTCCGGAGGGAGAATTAACTGATTCCCTAGTGAGTGTAAATTCGAGACATATTATTTTATTACTGTTTTAAATATATAATTATATTCAGTGGTACTGCGATAATTTCTGAAAATGCAGAATACGAATATTTATTGGGGTTTGAGTAAAGGAAGACGGTTGCTTTCTTAATTCCCTCGGTGTGATGACGTATTTTGGGTTATATTCTTGTAATCACCAGACGGTTCAATTCTGTTTACAATCCAGTTTTTTAGCAGGAAGGGTTTGCTACAACCTCCAAGTATCCTTTAAACACGAGCTGAATAAACTCATCTGAAAGCAGCAAGAATAAAGTGATAATACATTATTGGAGTGAATGGGTTAATGTTGCTTAGCATTAACACAATAACAACTGTACGCACAGTAAAGTGAATCATATGACCTGCATCAGTTAGTAAAACTATCTGGTTTTCTTTGGGGGGGGGATGCTAAGGAAGGGCTGAGTGTGTCTTGAGCACGTTTAAGATCTGCTAATGCGGTGATGGACATAGTATCTCTTAAGGGTAAGGGATTGCCTGAGATCTTGACTCTTGGGAAAGTGTGGTTGCAGTGAAAACAATAGCCTCTTCACTTAGAATATGGTGTTGTAAAACCTACGTCATCTACCATGTGAAAATAGCCGCTCCAGACGCTATTTCTGTCATATAAAGTGTGGACGAAGCAAAAGCTACATGTCCCATATGAAACATAGGTGCGGCAAAAGCTTCATCTGCCAAATGAAGTGCAGATGTGATAAAAGCTGCAATATCTGGCATATGAAGTGCACGTGTGACAAAATCTACGACAACTATCAGTTGTGTGGGCGCGGCCATAATCATAACTCCTTATAAAAGTGAGGGGTCGTACCAAAGACCACACCGAGTGACCTAGTCCAGACTCTTACATGAGCTTATCAACATGTCGCTCAGAGGGTTGAAATAAGTCCGACAACTAAACGAGAATGCCGGGATTTACTGAGAGTGACCTTACAGGAGCTGTTGTTGATGACCACTGCTATAGAGACCTCACTGGTGTGAGAGCCAGATGGACAACACTGGTGTACAGTTGTCGGTAGACGAGAAAGACTGAGACAGTCTACCTCCCCGTTGGTCCTGCCGTAGCTAATTACTACCCGCTCCGCCGTTGGTCCTGCCATAGGTAGTAACTATCCGCCTCCCCTTGATCGTCGCCAGCCTCGTGGCATACCTTCTAAACGAACTGTTTCCAGTGGGAAGAGAATGAGGGAGTTCTGAAGATGTGTGCTGTCTGAATTACATCTTGTCGTTCCCTACTTCCCGGCAGATCCTGTGCTGGCAAGAAAGGCGGTGGTGGCGAAGACGAATGTTACGACCTGCCGTCCTAACTTGGAAGTGCTCAGCGGTGCAGCCTGTGATGTTCTCGCTCACGTTGCATGGTACGTGGCCTCTACTGACTATTATCACAGCACTGCTTTCCTATCAACAAATCAGGTATTGTGGGAAAATGTTGTGGGCCGAGTCCACACTGGGTCCTTGCAAATTATCTGCAACGAATGCAAGAAGCGTATGCCCAATGTTTTTAATTCTACATAGCTCCTCCTAAACTGTATATTATTTGCGTTTAAGGTGCAATGATGAATTGATTTAATCCATTATAGGCGGCACGGCAAAGAACTGGCTCATCCAGCTTCCTTCTACATTTCTCCTGTGTCTTCTTTAACCATCCTACCAATACTCTAACTTTGTCGTTTTTTCATTTCTGGAATGAACTGATAACCTTTCTGAGAGGCGAAAGTAGGACAAAGATAAGATGGCTTTTGGAGGTGGGGGAAGGATATCTGAAAGGCATGAAAGAGAAACGAGAGAAGAAAGAGGCGGTTGTTTGGATAAGGAAAGGTTAATAAAGGAAAATGACAAAAGATAAATAGAAACTAGGAGGTAATAAAAGATTTAAGAGAAGAGAAATATTGGAACTGAGAATAAGAAAGCTTAAAAGAAGGAATGAAGAGTGGAGAGAGAAATGGAACTGAAGTCGAAGAAAGGGGACCAGCAAGACGTGTAAGTGAGAAATGCTGTAGACAGGGAACAGGAAGCAGGGGGAAGGAAGGGGAAGGAGAAGAAAAGGTGTTGGCAGGTGCGAGAAGCAACAAAGGTAGGAGGCGTAGATATGTGTCCAACGCAGCGAAGAGCGTAGAAAAGAAAAGGGCGGGGGAGTGGCGTGAGGACCATAATATGAAAAAGGGGAAGAATGCAAGTGAGGAAAGAGTATGAAAGTAAAACGAGGAAGACAGGAGACTGAGTGGAAGATAAAGACAAGGACAGTGGAAACAGGGGACGAGGGAAGGAAGCGTAAGGATAAGAGAGGGACATAAGAAAGAAGAGACGTGGAGAGTAACAGGAAGAAAGAGACGGAAAGAAGAGCTGGGGGGGGGTAAAGAAAAGACATGGAAAATGATAGGCAGAGAGGGAGGGGGAACGAAGTGGAGGAGAGGGAAGCCCGTATATGGAGAGCATTGTGTTTCATATTAGGGTAAATTTACAGCCGCACTAATGAATATTCAAAGCAAGGGGAGGGCAGTGACGGTGGTGGTGGTTGTGATGGTAATGATGGTTGCGATGAATTTGACTTGTTGTATTGATGGTCTGTGTGTGTGTGTGTGTGTGTGTGTGTGTGTGTCTTTGCGTGTGCGTCGCGTGCTTTAGAGGGGGAGCATGTCCAGGATCGCTGTGTTTTTATGTCTCTCGCTAACGATTTTTGGAAACGAGGTAATTTGCTTTCACAGACTTCCGAGACCAACGACGTCACACCACACCAAACGACACTACAAAACGCACCACACCGCCGTCTCGCACAGCATCACACAAAATCCCATCCCATACCACACCATCGCCACACAGGCATTAACTGAAGTGCCCTCCAGAACTTTATGTGCTTACTTTCGTTACCTTGACTGCTGAAGAGATTGTGATTGCTGATAACATCTGCATCATTAGAATGAAGGTTGAAGTGATGGTATAATGCTGATTTTAGCTGGAATGTTACTTCTGATACTGCAATAGTAATTAAGATTTTAATGATGACAGTAGTGGCAGCAACAGAGATTTTTTGTCTCTTCAGGCTGAGAAATGAAGCCAAAGTCTCTAAGCCTATAATTAATCATGTTTCCACTGACTCAAAATGAAGATCCATTAATATTGAGAAGCATGGACACAAGTTTTGAAAGACTGGAGGTAGTAAATAGGAAGAAGGACAGCGAGATAAAGTGTTTAGTAGATGATCAGTTGCACACACACACACACACACACACACACTAATGACCATATTCTCGTCAGGTCAGGAGACTTTCCAGCTCCTCTTTCACAACATTATTTTCCGCATAGGAATGATCAGTATTGTCGTGTATGCCAGTAAAGGTAACAGTGTTGATATTAAAACAACATAAAACCTTGAAAGAGAGACTAGATGTATTTGTGTAAGAGTAAACAACCGGATGATTAGCGCTGGCCCATCTGTGAGTCAGGATGAGGCCAGCAGAACTGCTGCAAATTCTGCTGGAGAGACAGTTCTATCTGTTAACAGCATAGTGGTGACGCTGGGCAATACACAAAGGAATCTCTCTATCTGTGCCATGAAAGACTGTATGAGAAGTTAGAGATCAACTACACTTCCTGAGTGTAAGATCTAAGCTCCAATAAAGCATCCCGTGTAATACGGAGTCTTTAAGATCAATCTGAAGTCCTGATAGTAAATCCACGGGCCTACATTTCACATTTTGATGGCTGTGAGGTCAAGAACATGCCGTATTTCAAACCTATCTACTCTCAAATCCAGTAGCCTATATATCAACTGTCTGCCATCTGTCGCCAACCAGGTCTGATGTCAATGAGCCAGCCTGTCACCAAGTGTATCTCTTGCCAACCAACCCTGCCCAAACTAGCCTGTTAATAAGTCTGTCTGCTGCCAAGCCCGTCAGTAAGCCTGGCTGCCGTTAAGACTGTCTGCCGCTGCCATCCCTGCCATCTGCCGCAAAGCCTGTCATCAAACCTTCATCCCAGCCAGGATCCTGCTGATTGCCAACCTCCAGCAACCTGGTGACCAACAACTTGCCCTTTTCACCTCCCATCAGCTATCAGTAGCAGCTCACATCACGCCCTGCAACAGATATTATTTAAACCTAAGTGCTAGGCGACAGTCATAGCCGACGCGAAATTGGTGGATCAGGGCCACCGGGTGCCAGCTATAACCGCAAGTGTTTTTGAGCCACAGTTTGAAGTTGCCACGACTTGATCTCGTCACCAAAGGATGGGTATAGCCTCCTGGCACCAGAGGCAAGCATACCTCTGTTATTTCTGTGACTCTGCCAGGTTTGGCTTCATGGCCAAAATTTTGGATATTCTTCACGTCCTTACTCATCAATGCAACCAGGTACAGACCTGGGATGGTTATATTCGAAAGAAGAAGAGTTGATGAGTGATATGGTTTTTAACTTGTTTCCCAAACTGCTATACTTTCTGAGATATTAAGGTTTGAAAACAAGCAACTTTGGGAAAATTGCCCATACTGAGAGGGTGACAGCAAAATGAATAGCCTGGCACAGAGGGGTTAAATAGGTGGGATTAAGAGCCATTTAGTAAAAAGTTGCTTCTATTATCTCTGGACCAGTAATCTATATACCTTATTTTTTTTTTCTCTCTCTCATTTCTTACACGATTAACCCTTATCCACCTTGGGTTTCCTGCCATCACCCACTCCTCCTAATGAGCAATTTTTGAGGTTTCTGGAAAAATACCCTTACTTCAAACCCTAATGTCTGCCAAACTATAATAGATGGAGAGAGAGAAAAAAAAAAGATACATAAGACTCACGAACTCTTCCTCTTTCAAAGGAAATTATCCCGAGGTCTCCAGGTGGTCCCGTCGATGAGGTTTTCCGTGCTTTGGTGGGCTAATCCGGGTGTGCGTCACTGCCAGCAACCTTGGACTCGCTGCCTATCGTTGGCAGCACTGCCTGGAGTGGTGACTGTAACACTGCCCGGCCTCTCAGAATATTCCACTCATTCTTTTGACTTTTCCTTAAGCACCATCGTAAGAATGAGTCATCACCCTGTCCATGTGGCTCCCCATAGGGTTTTCTGCCCGTTTCATAGTGCCACTATGCCCCACAGATGTGTGGGAAAAGAATAGGTCTTTATTTTCCGTACTCACTTCTTGTGTCATTTATAAAAATATTTCTCAGCTACAGCACTTAAATTTGCACTTGACATCACGATTACAGGTAACTGCTCTTTCAGAAGTAAATGCTCCAGCTGTTTCATGCAGTATGGCTGAGTATGAGGTGATTACTTGTACAGAAATTGTGACCAATTTGTACTAATCAGGGACATCATGAAAATATTACTAATGTTATACACAACTTACATTTTTTTGTACTTCACATCACAAGTATGTTAATGCTCACATATACACCATTACTTTCTGGGTAACAAGGGAAAAAATTTAGTTACAGCCAACCAGGTCATTTTCTTTCTCACCCATGTACTTTTGATTTTCTTTCATTGTACTAGAGAGGGTTACTCAAGGTATTTCCAACAGTTGTTTCACAAAGAACCATAAACAGTAACACTTATTGCAATGCACTTGTAAAACTTATTATAAAACACATATTTCATAACACTTTGAAATGTCCACCCTGACGGAAGACCTAGGGAGGCGTGGCGCAACACCCAACCCACAGAGAAACAACAGGGGGGGGTGATGAAACACCCATCCTAGGAGACCACCGTAGGCGCACAGGGCGCTTGGAGGCCCAGGGCTAGACAGGCCTATGTCCCCCATTACCCTGTGCCCCTCTCACCCTCAACCAGCACCACCCAGAGAACGCAGTCCCAGCAGACTAGTCTCCAGCCGGGCCAGCTCTCACCAGAAAGGAAGAGACGGCCACCATCCACTCTTTGGCTGTATCCCCCTGCAGGACCATGGTGACGACCACCATCCGCACTGGGAAGGAAGGGACGGCCACCGTACGCCCTTCACCTGCAGCCATTCCTGGGGGCAGCACCACGATGATGGCCACATGTCGGGAAGGAGAGGATGGCCACCATACGCCTCCTGGCTGCACACACAGAGAAGGGCAGAACCGCAGTGACAGCCACCATTCGCGCCAGGAAGGAAGGGACAGCCACCGCACGCACTTTGCCTGTTGTCCCAGGGGTTGGAGGAACCACGGCGATGGCCACTCTCCGCACCGGGGAGGAGACGGCCACTGTACGTCCTCATCCCCCACCCCTGTGACTTCCGCTATGGAGGACGTCTCTGGCTTAGCCCACCACTCCTGTGGCTGAGCGGGACACCCTTCTCTCTCTCCCCACAGAGGCAGTCCCCATGAGGAGTTGCAGCTGGAGGAGATCTGGCAAGGCCCCGTGGTGAGGCTGGGAGTCCACGGCCTACAACCAGCGCCCCGACTATGCCCTATTCCCCTCGCTGTCGGACTCCCGGAGGAAGGGACGCTGCAGGCCGCACCTGACGGTGACTCGGCCTGAGGAAGACCGCAGCTCTCGGACACCCCGGGGCATCCCCAGGACCCCGGGGTGTGACCTCCCCTGTCCCATCAGCCAGAGATCCACCTCCAGGAGCGGGCAGAGATAAGCACGCCTGCTGGCCCTATTCAGCCCTAGCCTTGAGAGCTGAACTCCCCACCGAGGCCCCACCAGGAGAGGTCTTCCTCCACGCAGCCCAACAGCCCAGTCTGGATGACCCGGCCCCTGGCAGTAGTCCCATGCCTCCTGCGAGAGGGCACACCGGACAGGATCCCTCCCACACCTGGCTGACACCTGTGAGTAGCCCAAGCCTTAAGCAGCCTGGACCAGAGTCCTCTTGTCCTGATTGTGCCTTTAACCTGAATAGTGTATTGTATAAATATTGTATTTGTATTGTGGTAGGTATTGTGTGGACTTAAGGTAATATACGTGTAAGGTTGGTTGAGGTGAGTTTTTATGCCCTGTTCCTCTAGTTACATGCACTAGACCCGGTCTAGAAAAGAACCCCAGATCAGTCGCTCATGATCAAAGGACAAGAAGTTGAAATTTGAACACGCAGCATAACACACTTACTAGATATAACTTATATCTTACATTTCACTTATGTATAAAAACACACACACACACACACTTGTGCATATCTGTTTACTATTTACAATTTCCCACACATTTGGTCCATCACTGAGCCCTTTCCCCTGTGTTAAGGGCAGAACTTTCGCGGGGGTCGATGATGCAATCAGCCCCGCACATGGAGGGATGGAGTCAGACGAGGAGGAGGATAAGAAAGACATCACTCTTCACCTTACCAGTGCCGAGTACAGGCTGAGCCGTGCGTCAGTGGGGTACATGGGTACCTACCTACCCTATGGCTGCCATAAAAAATGGTAGCGAGTTCAAATGGTGGCGGGAACGTGCTTGCGGCATATCTCGTCAGCCAGTGGCGCTCTGTGCCCTGAATCATGATGGCTATACACGTCAGCCGGCGCATGGGGGTTAAATTACTATACTAAAAACGACTTTCCCAGATGATTGTTCATACTCTCATTTTTAAAATATTTTAATCCATATGAACACTTCATTTGTAAATATAACATATACTGTATATTAAAACCCTCCTTTGTTAACTGTTGCTATACATAATAGTTTATCTTAGTTTTAAAAAAAATCTCTTCATTTATATTCACACATTTGATATATCCCTTATATTCTTTCTGCCCAATCCATTTTTAATGACATTTCCTTACTTTAAGAAAATTATTTTCTCTGAGGATGATACACATACTTCTGGAGATGAAATAAGTCCCATCGGTGCCATCACAATGCGAAATGTGGGCCTGTAGTTTTACCATCAGGACTTCAGATTGATCTTAAAGATTCTGTTTTTTTCTGGATGCTTAACTGAGAGCTTAGATATTACACTCATGGAGTGTAGTTGATCTCTAACTTCTCATACAGTCTTTCAAGGCACAGATAGAGAGTTTCCTTTGTGTGTTGCCCAGTGTCACCCATATGTTGTTTAGTGATAGAACTCTCTCCAGCAGAATTTGCAAGAGGTCTGATGGGCTCAGCCTGACTAACAGATGGTTCAGCATAAAGGATCCTGTTGGTTACTCTTACATTTGGGAAAATAAATATATAATTCGCTCCATGCTGAAACCTCTGTCTGCTTTTGCGTCCCCCAGTGCCGAGGGTGTGGGAGGCTGACTGACCCCCAGTGCTGGCCATTTTCAACTTTTTTTTTTTCCATGAGTAGACCAGAAAAGTGATTAGAATAAACCTAGTGATGGTAAAAGGGCTCACCTCGGCTGTTTTCTGCCCAAAACGGGTGTTATTTGTCCAGCACACCCAGCACATCCAGCACGTGCTAATTTTATGTATTTTCGCATTCAATTTTTTTACCCCCTAGAGGAGGTATACAGTATGTTTTACCCCGTGTTTGTTTGTCTGTCTGTCTGTTAGCAGGATTAGTAAATAAGTAATGAACGGAATTTCATTAAATTTTTTTAGAGGTAGGGTATGGCCCAATGAACAATCGATACGATTTTGGTTGTGATCTGGAATTATTTGTTTGTTCGTTTTCACCTTATCTCCAGGAGTTCTCAATTAATTTCAATGAAATTTTGTGGAAGGGTGGGCCGTGGGCCAAGAAAGAATTGATTAAATCTGGGGACGGATCCGGATCCGGATCCTACCACACAGTATTTCCAAAAGTTCTCAATGGATTTCAATGAAATTTTATGGAAGAGTGGGCCATGGGCCAAGAAAGAATCCATCAAATTTAAGGACGGATCCGGATTGGGCATTGGCAGAGGTATGCACTCTTTGTGTGTTACTCTAGTTTTTTATATTATATTGGTATAAGGCACTATAAACAATCGCATTAGACACTATAAACACTCCTGCTGCACACAGTCACGTTAGTTATGGTAAACCACACATTTCTTACATTATTTGTCTTACATTAATTGGTTTCATTATTTACGTCTATTTACTTACATTAACTTGTATTATTTTTGTTTTATACATTATTTACTCACACACACACTTTCCCTCTTCTTCTTTCAATAATTATCGAGTGTATGGTACTCTATGCAGTAGTTTCCATACACGGGCCAACATCGCAGTGTTTGCACTCATGTGTCCTTTTTCTTGTTCTAAGGCTGTCATGTGGTTGTGGCACACACTTCACATCGTCACTGACTGTTTTGGGGGGGGGTTCTGTGCTAGGTGTACTAGGACAGACTGAAATACTTTCCCGTAAGTGAGCGCAAAACCCTGTCTTTATATAACCGGACTGAACATTTTGTGCCAGTATAGATTTGTCCGTATATAGATGT
>JAGKTI010024324.1:0-14427 GCA_018397915.1 Birgus latro | reverse complement strand
TGAGAAAATCCTGCATCCAACAGTACAAGTTGCCTTGGATTCCTCCTTGATGGTACAGTTTCCATAAGTCTTTGATGTAGTACTCTGTCAAAATCTTTCATGAAATCTAAATAGATACCGTCCACACATTCTTTTCTTTTCTGTAATGTTTCTGTAACTCTACCATAGTAGCTTAATAGATTAGTAACACATGATTTTCCCTTTCTAAAACCGAACTGCCTCTCTGTTATCATACTGTGTTCTTCTAGATGGTTTACCCAAACTTGTCTTATCAGCTTTCTGGTATCTTACAACACTGGTCGATGATACTGGTCGGTATTTAAGTGGATTTTGTCTATTCCCTTTCATGAATAGTGGAACAATGTTTCCTTTCTTCCAAATATCAGGTAGTTTACCTTGATTTAAGGATTCCTTGAATATTAAATATATTGGTCTACTAAACTCTTCTGCACATTCATGTAGCACCCAACCTGAAATTTTGTCAGGACCATATGCTTTTCCTTTGTCTAATTTACTTAACTCTTCCTGTACCTCTTTTTCTGATAATTGCATATCTGGTAATACGTGTGGGCATGCATGTTCCATATCATCTCATTCAAAATTATCATCTTTTGTAAAAACTGATTGGAATTTTTATTTAGTGCTTCACAGATATCTTTCTCTTGTGTATAGATGATCCCCTCATCCGTAATGGACTCTATTTTATCATTAACTTTGATTTTGCTTTGGATGTAGCTGTAAAATAGCTTAGGTTGATCGCTACTTCTATTTATAACGTCTTCCTCAAACTGTCTTTGGACTTCCCTCCTTATCCTCATATAATCATGTCTTACCTGTTTATAGTTGTTATATGCCCTCTCACTATTGTGTCTTCCGTATCTATTCCACGGCAAGTCTCTTTTTTCTTTTGATTTTTTACATTCTGTATTAAACCATTTCTTTATTTTCATTTCTGTTTTTTTTTTTGTGCTATGGGATGTTATTTTAGACTCTGTTTAACAAAAATCACAGAATTTTCTAGATATAACATTCCGATCTTGTCCTCTAAGCTCCTTTTCCCAATCTGTTTCTAAGAAGTACTTTTTCAGTTCATGGTAGTTGTGCTTTTTGTAGTTTAGACTCTTTTTGTAACTCTCATCACTGGTAACTATGTCATATGCAGTCCTGAAGTTGCAGTTTAATACTGCATGGTCGCTTTTGCCGAATGGAGGGTGATACATTATATTGTCAATATGATTTTCTTGCCTAGTAAATATGAGACATAGTAGGCTACTGATGGATCATCAAGTCCTCTTTTTCTGGTGTTTTCCTTTACTTGCTGTGTTAGGAAAAACTCCTGCACAAGATCCAGGAGCTTTTGATCCCAACAGCTTTCATGGCTTCTTACATCTGGAATATTCCAATTTATATTTGAATTGAAATCTCCAATTAATATAATTCTTTTAGATTCCTCTTGCATTCTATGTGGCAATGTTCTTAAACTCTGAATTGTACTTCCTGTCACGTCTTCATATTCGCCTCTTTCCCAAGTGTTTGGGTTAATAACTAATGCAATCAGTTTTACTTGTGAAAGTATACAGTATCTAGTTCTATTTCTTTGGCTTGTAGATTTTTCTTTGTTAAGATTATAATTCCTCCTCCTTTTCTCAAATTTTTGTCTTTTCTCTATATATTGTATTCCTCTAAGTTTATGGTGTCGTTTGATATCTTTGAAGTTAATTTCGTTTCAGTTAGGCAAATAATATGTGGTTCCTTTTCTTTGGTGTAGTCTTTCATCTCTAATAATTTAGACACCATTCCATCTACATTTGAGTACATCAGCTTAATCATCTTGTTTACATACTTGCCGTAGCTTGAGTCCACTACCTTCCTTCTTTTTATACCCTTTTGGTTATGTACCACTTTCGTACATGCAATCCAATTACTTTGTGAAAAAAAAAAAAATGCACTCTTCTCTTCCTCTAATCTTTCCTCGTTCTTTGTTTTTGCCTCCTCCCTCTTCGTCTTTAGTATTCCCAATTCCTCTTTAGTTAGGCATTTTTTTTACCCATACTTTTTTTGAATTCCTCGTTTTCCATGAGTTTGTTTGCAAATTTTAGTACTTGCTCCACAGTGTTCACACTCTGGAAGGTTACTTTCAGGGGCCTTGACTTATTTCTCTCATATTTCCCTAGCCTTTTGTGTTCCTCTATATCTTTATCACAGATTTCCTATGATACTTCCTTCAATACGTTCATTGTATTTGCCATCCCCTTTTTGTCCCTCGAAATATTGTTTCTGTGTGTGTGTGTGTGTGTGTGTGATTAATTAGCTTTTTAGATTTATTAGTTATCATGATTGTTAAGCAGTTTTTAACGACACAGCATCATTACTCTGTGTCAGGTACAACCACATCCGCGCCAACACCAACGACGTGGAGTTCAACCTCATCCGCAATGAGATGGATGACATTGACGCCGAAATCTCAGAGGGGGAGACGGCGCTGACTTGGAACTCTGACGGTGAGAACATTGTGGAAGTTTTGACCTCCCTTGCTACTGTCGGTAATATTCTGCTTTGTGCTGTGTGTTTGACTAGTACCACTATTTTGGATTACAACTGTGATTTGTTTTGTCACTTGTCACATTGTAGGCTACTTCTGTGGGATGCAATTTTGTTTCATTTTGCCATTGTGCTGAAACCAATTCCAGCAAATACATTTCCACACTGAATCACTTCTGTGTTGCACTGTTCTCTGCCATCAGGCTGTCCTCTCTCCATCCTATACCTTTTAATTTTTTTCCCCATAATATGTGGAACACCTAGAATTGTTAGATATGATCAACTTGCATCCCACAGTACAGACTGCATTCGGGAATGATACAGAAATGTTAACCATATTCTGTCATTATTACATTGTTATTCATTTACATTACGTTTACATTTAGAGACCAGTAACGTTGTAGGTTGTTTCACTTGATGACAACTGTCAGTGTGTCATGATCATGAGCAATTTCCCTGTTCAGTCCCTAGCTCGCAGGTCGCAACTTAGGGCCTCACCTCATGTCTTTCCCAGTCTGCCTCTGGTCTCTCTTCCCTACATATTNGGTGAAAGGGTTAAGTTTAGATGCCTGGTGTTCTAGTTGTTTAAGCTTCAAATCTCTGCAAGGTGGCTGGGTTTTTTGGATCACGTAATGTTACCAAAGGGGTAGACTGTCATCAACCTGACTCTAGACTTAAGGTGAAACTGTATGTTTATAATCCTTAAGTTTATAATCTATTTCCATTCCAGCCTGTACTACCTGCTGGACAACTGTGAGTCACGGGTGAACCAGTTCCCTTTATTGGAGGCAAGACTGGTGCTGCAGGAGCCAAATCTTGTCCTGCGCCCATCTCCCGAAGAGCTGTGTGGCCTGGCACGTGGCCTAGTCACGGACATCCTGCATATATCCGCCCTCGTGCCTCGCCTCGCCACAGATGCACATGCCTCGTACTTGGTTAGTATCTTCTCAACCACAGGTTTAACTAACAGTGGAAACGCCCAACGAACTTTCCCCGAGACTACAACATGTAACCATCGATTTACAAAGCTAGATCCCTATTTTACTTATAAAAGAATTGGGGAAAGACTCTTCCCAAAGATCTCATGGTTGGCTGGTGATTTACACCCGGGACCTCTCAGTTGTGTGCCATGTTTTTGCTAAGCCACCTATTCATAATTCCTGTAACGAGTCTTCTTTTTCTTCCTTTTGCCATTTCACCCCATCCCTCTTTGAGTTTCTATTTCGGCCAAACTGTAACAGTGGCCTAACCCTAGTGAAACTAGTAGATAGAAATTTTTAATCCCTCCCTAACGTGACGATATGCAGGATATGGTAAACAGTATTATATAGTAAGGTTAATCCCGAGTTTTGTTAGGATTTGGCCACAGTTTGATTAGGTTTCAGTAAGATTTAGGTCACAGTAACATCAATTCATGATCAACATATATATATATTTGGTTGAGCCTGAGTGGCTTATAACTTTAGAGTTCTGGAGACAACCGCCCTTAAAAAAAAAAAAAAATCACTCACTCACCTGCCCTGTCATGCCTTGTGCAGGTTGATAGTTCTGATAAGCCAAAGTCTGCTGTTCCCCTCAACCCACCCACTTGTGTCTATTGCAGGAGTGACAAGGGTAAGTATTCTTGTACTCCATACCTCACTCACTCTCACCTGCCTACTGATGAGTGCTGTAGTAAATGTAATGTGTCTCCAGTCATCCTTACCCATCCACTCACCTTTCAGTACTGTATCCTCATCATTGATAATGAGTTGGACTGAGTATAATGTTGAGAAAGTAGTGTTTTTTTTTTATGCTAGGAAGAAGGAACCAAAGGCCAGGGCCCGCATACTGTTCCTTCCAAGAAAAAGTAAAAACAATACAAAAGAGAGCCAAATTCAAGATCCATTCATTTTGAGATGCCTGGACACACTGCGTTTGAAAGACTGGAGATCATAGGAAGTAGGGAATACAGACAGAGGGAGACAGTTCCAGAGTTGACCATTTGCATAAATGAAGGACTGGGAGTAACGGTTAACTCTTGCATTAGAGAGTTGGGCAGAAAAGGGATGAGAGTTTGTTGCTAGACGGGTACTACGTGCCCGTCGTAGAGGTGGAGGGATGCAAGCAGACAGTTCAGAGGAACAGTGACCATTGAAGTAGCGATAGAAGAGAGATAAAGAAGCAACAGTGCGGCGAAACGACAAAGGTTGAAGGGAATCAGTAAGAGGAAGAGAGTTAATGAGACGAAAAGCCTTTGACTCCACCCTATTGAGAAGAGCTGCATGTGGGGAGCCTCCCCACACATGAGAGTTGTACTCCATACACGGGCGAATAAAACCCGTGTACAAGGTCAACAACTGTGCAGGGGTAAAGAAAGTTCAGAGTCGGCTTAGCACACCTAGTCTCTTGGAAGCAGATTTCACAAGAGATGTAATATGTTCTTTCCAAGACAAATCCCGAGAAAATGAAACCCCAAGCATGTTCAAGGATGATGCATGACTGAGCTGGACATTATTAAACATTAGTGGGTAATCCTGAGGAAGATTTTGTCGGGTTGATAAGTGTAAGAACTGAGTTTTTGATGCATTGAAAATAACAAGATTATTTTTACCCCAATCAGAGATACGAGCCAAGTCAGACATTAGCTGTGCCATAGCCTCATCCCTTGTTTGCTGAAGTAACTGCTGAGATGGACGTTGCGGAAATCGAATGGAAAGGTGAAGGGTGGAATCATCAGCATATGAGTGGATAGGGTTAGATGTACAGCTTAGAAGGTCATTGATGAATAAAAGGAAGAGAATTGGTGATAGGACAGAGCCCTGAGGAACACCACTGTTGATAGGTCTAGGAGAAGAACGATGGCCGTCTACAACAGCAGCTATAGAACGACCAGAAAGGAAGCTAGAGATGAAGGCACAGATAGAAGGATAGAAACCGTAGGAGGGCAGTTTGGAAATCAAAGATTTATGCCAGACTCGATCGAAAGCCTTTGAGATGTCAAGTGCAATGGCAAAGCTTTCGCCAAAGTCCCCAAAGGAGGATGACCAGGAGTCTGAAAGGTAGGTGAGAAGATCGCCAGTGGAGCGTCCCTGACGGAACCCATACTGACGATCAGAAAGAAGGTTGTGACAGGAAAGATGCTTTAAAATTTTTCTGTTATGAGCTGATTCTAAAACTTTTGATACGCAGGATGTTAAAGCAATTGGACGATAGTTAGAGGGTTGGGAATGATCACCCTTCTTTGGGACTGGCTGAATGAGAGCAAACTCCTAGCAAGAAGGAAAGGTACAAGTTGAGAGACAAAGACGAAAGAGTTTACCTAGGCAGGGTGTAAGCACAGAAGCACAGTTTTTGAGGACAACAGGAGGGACTCCATCAGGCCCATATGCCTTGTTAATACTGAGGCCAGTGATGGCAGAAAATACATCAGCTGAAGAAATTTTAATGGCAGTCATGAGGAAGTCTGAGGGGGGGAGTGATGGAGGAACAGCACCAGAATCGTCTAAGGTAGAATTGGAGGAGAAAGTCTGAGCAAAGAGATCTGCTTTATCAGTAGAAGAAATAGCTACAGAGCCATCAGAATAGAAAAGAGGAGGGAAGGATGATGAGGTAATGTTGTTAGAAAGGTTTTTGGCAAGGTGCCAGAAGGAGCGAGAAGAATTCGAGTTGGAGAGTTGGGAACATTTAGAACGGATGAAATTATTTTTAGCAGAGTGAAGAACAGACTTAGCACGATTCCGGGCAGAAATATAAAAAAGATGTGATTCAGGGGTGGGTTGGCTCCGGTACCTTTTAAAGGCCCTCTCCTTGTTGCGGACAGCATTAGAACAAACGTGATTAAACCAAGGCTTTCTTGCATTAGTCAGAGGATATGAGAAAGGAATGTATGCTTCCATGCCCGAGAGAATAACCTCCGTAATGCGCAAGGCACACTCAGACGGCTCCCGGCCATGGAAGCAATAATCATTCCAAGGAAAATCAAAGAAGTACTGCCTGAGGGCCTCCCAATCTGCATCCCCAAAGTGTCACAGGCGGTATTTCTTTGGAGGGTCCACAGGCTGTACCGGAGCGATAGGACAGGTTAAGGTAATAAGGTTATGATCGGAGGAGCCCAACGGAGAGAAAAGATTAACAGTGTAAGCAGAAGGATTAATTGTTAGGAAAAGGTCAAGTGTGGCATACATCATGTCAGTATATACTGAAGTGTTAAATAACTCCTGCTGGTGTATATGAAATACACCTAAAAATTATCTGCGAATGGCTCTGCTTGTGAGTTGGATCCAAGACTTCGAATACATGGATGATGTTTCATTAATGTTTGGTTTATTTCAATAGGCAGGTTATTTTATAGTTACTGAGCTTTTGTGTTTTTTTTATTGTTTCTCAGTCCTACCTCACATATCTCTTAAATGGGAATAAGACTTAGGATGATCATCATGACCACTGCTTATTACCATATTCATATTAGTAATGTATATATTCCTGTCATCACTTGAGCTCAACAATGCACGTTTTGTTGCTGTCACCCCAGTTGAACTTTCAGGATTAGGCATGTGACAGTACCATATTTATTTACCAGTGTTAACATCAATCTTTCTGTGCATTACTCTTTTTTAACATTTTGTATCGCTAAGACAGGGGTGGATTTTATTTTCCTCGTGTTATGAAGCATAGGCCGATCATCTCTGTAAAATGACTATGGTAACTTGAACGTATGCACACCACAAAAGTACGAGTAATATGGGATTGGTTCTAGCTAATTTCATGCTGAGTGACAAACCGAATGTTTTCCTATACTCCAGGAAGCCCTATAAATAGTTAGCTGGTAACCATTTAACAGACAAATAGATGTCCAGTAGTCCAGCGACATAAAGCACTCCAATTATAGCCCATAAGGGCATAAATCCAAAGTTTGTTTTGAAACTGTATACCAAAGTTCTGTCTATTAATGTGTTTTCCAAACCTCAGTTTTTTTCTGCTGCCCATTTTCCTGTGCTTCTTTTCGTTGTCTCCTATTTGTTGCACATTATTTTGTGTTTGAGTGTGTTTTTTCCCTTGTCAGCCTGATGTTGAGAAAGACGATGAGGTGTGTGATCTGCGAGAGAGCCTGGTTGGGAGGTTCCAGAGTGTGGCCAGCCAGTGTGGGGAGCACCGGGACCAGTTCCTGCAGCACCAGGCCCTGTGGCGGGACAGACGCTCAGACGCACTGGACAAATTCCTCATCTCTGGCGAGAACGGCACCCAGCCCTCTCTTTCACAGTTCAAACACCAGGTACAGTTGGGCACAAACTTTGCTAATTCTTGAGCCCAGTGAAGTCTGATATTACCTTGTTCTTGCTACTTTCGTAACACTTTATTCAACATAGAAAGAGTCTCCTGGTAGTAAAAGGGGTCCATTAAAGTTATACCAAACCCCTCCAGTTCCAAAAGTAGATTCTAAGCTGAATAAGACTGTCTGGAGGAAAGGAAAATAAAATAAAAAAACACGCTGAAGGGGTTCACTTTTCACCTCTTCTGATTTCCCTCCCGTGACTAATATTACATTGGTGAGAGAGACTGAAGTGTGTGTGTGTGTGCGTGTGCGTGTGTGTGCGCGCGCGCGTTTTCTACCCATGATCCTCTTTGATGCGCTGCCTCAAAAAGGTAAGTTGTGGACATGTACTGAGTATGAAATTGACACAGTGGAACAGTAGTCGAGCTTAGGTTCTCGACCCTGCCGTACGCAAAAATTCTCTGAAGTTTGAAGTGTGTATAACGCTGCGTGTTTATACTTCTCGTCACTCATACTGGCACCATACACTTCACATCTAAGCTGGAGTGAATATTATAATGACAAAAGGCAAACAAAATTATAAAAAAAAAATCAAAGCTATGAAGGCTTATTCATTGTAAAATTTAGGCTTCTTTGTGAAAGAAGTGATTGCCCAGGTTTGTGCACTATTGCCACTGTTGCATTCACATTTCATTTAGCACAGCCATCCAACAGAACAGATATTTAGTCAGTTTTCGATCTGCATTCCAGGTCTGGTTTTGCCACACTAGCAATGTGTATGTGAAACTGCATTAAAAAATACTCTAAGCATCCAAGAAAACCACAGTTTATTACACCCTCCGAATGCATGGGTAAAGAGCTAATAACCTAAGGTTTCGCTTGTCGTAAGCCAGTGCATGCAGAGATCGATATCTGTCTGTTTATCCGCTTATTTGTAAAGGCTCCAACACGTTAATATGCGTCAGCCATAGTCACTTAATGACGGCTATCCACGCTGCCTGATCTCTCCAGCAGCTTTTCTTTTCGGTCCTTTATTCCTGAGGTCGCAGGCTAATACATCATCCCAGGGATTTTTTTCGGTGTGCCTATAGCAACTCTACCCGCAGCGTTCACACCTGTCACCCTCCGCACCCACTCCACATACCCAGCCATCTCACTCTACCCATGCTCATCACACGACCCCCAGTTTGACCTCAACTTGCCTACTAAGGACCCTCTGTGCCTCAGCTAAGCTAGGCTACAGATATGCTTCCTTAGGGGACAGCTTACTGCACAGTGGCAGACATAAGACAGTGGTACAATATTAAAAGGTCTGGAGGAATAATAAGTTGGAAAAATTCATCATGATAGATCTCAACTTGTCTACTAAAAAAAACCTCTATGATGCCAACTGGACTGCAGATATGCTACCATAGGGTACAGCCTACTATAAAGAGATAAAACAGACATAAGGCTGTGAAATTAAATAGCTTTAAAGCATTTAAAAAGTGGGAAAAACTTGCCTCGCGGGCATGCTTTCCCGCGCAATAGACGTCCTTGGTACCACTGTTCTCGACCGTGCATGTTGAGCCCTTGCATCAGGAGAGTTTATCGTTCTTGTATAGTAACTAGATATATCTATTAAAAATTTGTATTTTATTTAGAGGCATAAGGATGCCAGATACAGTATGTGGCAGCCCCACTGTCCTTCACTTACAGTGCAGTCAGTCTTCCGCATAGCTTCTACGATACAAAAGAGACGTACT
This sequence comes from Birgus latro, assembly GCA_018397915.1. NCBI lineage: Eukaryota > Metazoa > Arthropoda > Malacostraca > Decapoda > Coenobitidae > Birgus > Birgus latro. The sequence goes on along the minus strand of JAGKTI010024324.1, from coordinate 4,887 downwards.
GACACTTCTTTTCTGATCTGCGTCCTGTGAAAGCTCAGAATGCTTCCCACATCATGGTAAGAATGAAACACAGACTTATATAGACAGTGGCAATTTTTTTTTCTTTTTTACTGTTGCTTATATTTGATAAGTGGTTGATGGGGGCACTCACCACGCTCGATGTAGTGCTGCTCTGTGGTGCCTGCCATTTCCTCTCTTATTTCCTTCTTTACATCCTTCCTCTTCTGTCTTTCTTTCCTTGATTCATTTCTCTTCCTTCTGTCTACGGGTGACTCTACACTGAATGACAAGCCAAATAGTTTCCTGTACACCAGGAAACCATTTACAACGCTGGGTGGTAACCTAATCAGCATATTATAGCGTCTGGCGGCTTAGTGGGCAATTATGGCGCTCAAATCGGATTGAGCCCGTGCAGGTTTAAATCCAGGGGGTAGTTGGGGTTTACGCTTACGTAATGCCACTCAGGGATGAGTGAGGCTGGTCACTCATCATAAATGTCAGGATCAACTTGCCTAGCCCCGGGCTCCTACGCACCTCATGATGTAACAATGGATTAGATGATGAATAAATGATTGAATGTTTATATTTGATATTTGAGAAACTTGAATAATTAGTGGATGATTGGCGCATTTCACTAGGATGCTATTAACAGTTCTCCTATTTTTGCACTTTCTTCTGCCTTGTTTATGGGTCCTACCTCGCCTCATTGTACGGTAGGAAAAACAGTCAAGATGACGATGATGACAAGAATTCGCAGAACACTGACCTGGGAAAAACTCTCGTAACAGATATATATTCTCATTTGAGTGCCACTTGCAGATTGACCGGTACGAGTCCCTACACACGGAGCTTGAGAACATTGAGACAACAGTGGTGTTTGAGAAGTGGTTCCGGCTGGACGTGCGCCCCTTCAAGCACAGCCTCCTGGACAACACCAAGAAGTGGGCGCGCATGTTTAAGCAGCACCTCATTAGTCAGGTCATAGAGAGGTGAGGTGCTCTTATAAGGCAACCATTTAATTTACCTTAGGTATTCAGTCACATTTCTCTTTATTCTTTAATGGATCAAAGAATGGTGTGTGTGTGTGTGTCCAACTCTAGGTATTTTTATAGTCGGTTACCTGAGCCCCAGCATTTCTCCTACACACCACACAGCTTCGTATGCCATATGGTTCAGTAAGCTGGATCCTACCTCACCCAGACTCAGCTGGGAAATGTGAATGTGATGACAGTGATGATTTTGATGATGATGATTGCCATTATTATTATTATTATTATTATTATTATTATTATTATTATTGTTGTTGTTATTATTATTACTATTATTATTATTATTATTATTGCGATAATGGTGATGGTAATGATGCACAGCTTGTACAATAATCAACTGAACTCTGCAATGCTTCTGTTAGCCCTTGTTAGACAGTCTTGATAGTCCCTCGTTAGATGGTCATGATAGTCCTTTATTAGAGGGTCCTGTTAGGTGGTTTTGTTTGTTTCTTATGAGATGGTCGTGTTAGTGTTAGGTAGTCATTTAGAAGATCTTGTTAGTTCACTAGTACATGCTTCTGTTGGATGATCCTGTTAGATGTTCCCATTAGATTATCCTGTTTATTGGTATTGTTACATATTTCTGAGTCTCACCCATCCCATGTAGGTGAAAGGTGGTGGCGACCATCATCCACTCACTTGATGTAGTGCTGCCTATTTCTTCCTTTAACTTTTTCATTCTTTTTCTGTATCTGTCATCTTTTCTTCCAGTATTTCACATCCTTTATGTCACATTTTGTTGCTCTTCTTTCCACTTCAGGCGGCTGTACATAAGTGACAATCCTGATGGTTTCCTGTACCCAAGCAAACCATTCACAGTGCTGGGTGGTATCCATGTAACCAAATAGTGGGTTGATGTGGAGCTTACTATGATGCCCCTATTAACTGGGTGAAGAGACGCAAGTGTGGTGTCCATCTGGAACCAAACCTCCACGCTATTCCCGGCGTCTTGGTGTGGCGAAGCATAGTCTGCCGCAAGGGAACATCTGTTCACTGCACGAGACGGTCCTACAGGGCTGCTCATTGTCTGCGATTGATGGGTCTGCTTAGCGAGACAGACCGTTTTTACTCAACAACAACAACAACAACAGCGACGACGACGACAATAACTTATCCTATGTACAGCTGGAAAATAAGATTACACCGATGGCTCAACCTTTATGTATTCTTTGACAAGCTGAATTTTGGTACAACAAACTTTCCCGGCCTTACACGTGACACTCCAACATGTCATAGCATCCCCTTCTCTAATGCCGCTACCGGTACATCAGTCCTGAGTGAGATAGCCTGGCTTGTACTTATTATTGATGGTGGGCAGTGACATTAAAGTGGTGACATGTGAAACGTGTGGCAAATAAGGAGACTGCTTGACCTCAGGGAACGGACTGTCAGGTCTATTCCCAGAGTAGGATACCGGAACATTGAAGGAAAAAGTAATCATCATTTAATTTGTACAGTTTGACGGAGCTGGACAAGTTCATCAAGGAGACAGAGGTTGGCGTGGCGCAGGACCTGGGTAGCGGCGATTACGACACGCTGGTCTCCATCATGGCACACCTGGTGGCGGTGAGGGAACGTGTCCACTCCACCGACGCCATGTTTGACCCCATTAAGGCCACCATTGCACTTGTTAGGCAGTACGGCGACGACCTCCCGGAAACCATGCATTTGAAGCTACAGGTGAGAGAGAGAGAGAGAGAGAAGCCCACCTAACCTCTTCTGGGGGACAGGGAGGCAGATGAGGGGCTTATGTATCAGTGAGGCTACCATGTTAAGGTGTTCCTCTCCATCACCTGACAAAGTACAAGCAATTACGTGGAACTTATAAGGAAAATGATTAAGTAATGGAAAGCTGTTGGCAATTTAATTAGCTTGGATGATAAAGAAAAGGAGTAAGTGAAGAGAGATATAGGAAAAAGTAGTGAAGTATCTAGAACTTATCAGAGAAAAATGAAGTAATCAGAGTTCACGGTTACTGCTCCCTCCAACCTTCCCAAGTTGAATCACTAATGTTTGTCTGTTTTCCGTCTCTGTACACCAGGAACTGCCAGAACAGTGGGAGTCGCTGAAGAAACAGTGTGACCTGGTGAGGCAGCACGTGGCGCCCCTCAAGGCCAGCGAGGTCTCCGGCATCAGGAAGAAGTGCAACAAGTTTGAGACCAGACAGGCACTCTACCGGGAAAAGTTCAAGAAGTATTCATTTTTCATGTGAGTTGTGTGAGAGTTTTTCCTGTCTGCCACAGTTAATGATCTCTAGTGTGATAGTTACGGACAGTATATAAATTAAAAACACTGAAAATGACGCAGTGACAAATACCAGTGCCTACAGGTGACACATGGCTGTTTGAAATTTCGTGTCCATCTTGAACTCAGGGGCACTGCAGGAGGGGGTGACAGTGGGAGCTCCTTCTCCGGTACTGTATTTCTGATCAAACTTCTTGAGAAACGAGACTCCAGATACAGTCTTCCCTTCTCATATGCTATAGTAGGTGTGAACACATCCCTTTGTCCCTACAGCACAGGAAGAAGCAGGAATTCCAGTCTTTCACTCCCTCCCCTGCAGTCTCCTTGTACAGTATATTACATAGAGGAATTGTGTGGGTAGTTCTTCCTTATTCCCAGAGAATGTGAATAGCTGCTTCATATTAACAAATTCCCATCTTATTTTAATGTCTGTACTCACGAATCAATGTGTGTGTGTGTGTGTGTGTGGTGTGAACAAAATAACCCGAACAATTTTTATCCGAGGTCAACCAGATTTGATGAAGGTTGAAGGTGTAAATGGACAGTAAACGGACTGACCTGTTGTTTCGTAGAACAATAGGTTAAAAGTTAAGGTCACAACTAGATCAGAATTTGACCTAGCAAGGTCACCGTAAATATTTTTTAATCCTTTATAGAGTAAACTTGGTGAATGGTTTGAGGGTAAAGCAAGAACGAATTGGTTCGGATTTTAGAAGTCAGTTAAAGGTCAAGGTCACAAGGTCAGGTTTTTTCACCCCTTGTGCGTCTGTGTGCGAATGAAATAACTAAAAGTCTGGATCTGATATGGACCAAAATTGATGGAAATATTAAAGGTCAGCCAAGGGTTTGATCTGCTATCTACAGAACAATAAGGCAAAGGTCAAGGTCACATATCAAGATGAACTTAAGCAGTTTTTATCCGATTTAAGCCAAACTTTGAGGAAGGATTTATGGTAGAGCAAGAATAAATGGATTCGAATTTTAGAATAATCAGTCACAGTTCAAGGCCACAGGGAAAGGTAAAACAAAAGCCGGATCACAGACCAAGATCTTCTCAAACAGTTTTTATTTGATTTGGGTCAAACATGGGTAAAGAATGTTAACAGTCAGACAAGAATTAAGTAATTTGATTTTGAGCGCAGTCGGTCAAAGATCAGGGTTCTGCTCGTGGACCAATCGGTGGCCGGTTGTGTTGCTCACGCTGAGTGTTACTTCTTCTTTGGTCATTCTATAATCACAGAGATCAGTAGCTTCTGTGATTAAGCAAATGAGCCAAACTTCACATCGCTCATGTAGCACTGTCTCATAATCATAGCGTGAGGTTAAGGTCAGGTCCATCAGGCCAGTAGGCAGTTTTTCATCTAATTATCACTTATTTTAACGACAGTTGTTTTATACCTAACAACATGAATTTACTACTAATAAACATTTTTTCTCTCACTAAGGTAACTCTGCTGTAGTCAGTTATTGCGTAATCATTATCAACCTGTTTCTCTTCACTGCAGTTTTGACTGTGAGCTCCCATACTGGCGTCTGGAGAGGGTGAACGCAAGGGTGAGGCGGCTGGAGGACGAGATGCGGCTGCTGCAGGAAT
>JAGKTI010024323.1:0-14427 GCA_018397915.1 Birgus latro | reverse complement strand
ACTATGTCTGAAATAAAAAGGGACATGTGAGAGGTAAAGTGGCGGGAAATGTATGGAGAAGGGAAGAAGGAAGGGAGAAGTGAGGGAAGTGTCTGGATCAGGAAGGAAAGAGAGGAGAGGTGTTGTCAGAGAAGAAGAGAGAGTAGGGAGGAGAGGAAAGGTGTCTGGATAAAGAAGTAACGAATGACTATGCTGATGATGGAGGAAGGTGAGGGGAAATGAAGAAAGAGGGGAGTGATGATAGTGAAGACTGGAGAGGGGAAGCAGAAGGGCAGAACTGAAGGAAGGCGTTTTGGAAAGGAAGAAGGACGATCGGCAAGAGGAAGTATCCGAAGAAGGAAGGAAGAAGGGTGGTGGTGAGGAAATATACCTAGAGGAAGGAGATAAGAAGGAGGAGAGGAATGAGGACAAATGTGTGGAGATGGGAGGAAGGAGCAGAGAGATAAGGGAAAATGTCTGAAGCTTGGGAAGGTTGGCGAGGGGAAAGGGGAGCAGGGGAGATAAGAATAGTAGGAATGGAAGGGGAAAAAGGAGGGGAGGAGGACTTATGAGGAAAAAGGAAGTGCGGAAGAAAGAAGGGGGAAAAAGGGGGGGGGGTTGAGTGAGGGAAGAACGAGTGGGAAGAAAAAGGAACTGACGGGAAAAAAGACTAACGAAAGGAAAGGGAAGGTGGATGGGTGAAAAGGTAATGTTTGCGAAAGGGAAGGAGGAGGCTAGAAAGGACTGCCTAAGAAAAAATGTACATGGAAAAGGAGAGGTGTTAGGGGTGGGAAAGAAATGAAACAGAAGTGGAGAAGGGAGAGGGCAGGAGAAAAAATGAAGATTAGAGTTGATTGAAGGGAAGTAATATAAAAGTGAAAACTGGGGATATGGAAGAGAAGGGGTTAGATGGAGTGACTTAGGAGAAATAAAATGAAGGAAGAATGTGAAGGTGAGAAACAGACAAACATGAGGTGAAGGAAGTGCTGAGGCTGGAGATATGATCCAAAACTGAGTGGGAGTGGCAAAGAGGGATGGTGGGAAAGAGGTGGTGGTATTCGTTTCCTATTTCAATCTTCCGCCTTTTTTTCATCCATATCAGTCTCTTGTTTTCTTTCTTTCTTTCCTTGTTTTATAGTCTCAAGGTGCGTCTTCACTCGAGCTTTTAGCCCGAAGGAACCAAACGAGCAGAGCACTCCGAGCAGAAATCGAATAGTGAGGACGTGTCTCCGATCCGAACAGAACGATCCGAATATTTTCCGAGGCTTGTCGGTAAGTGAGAAATGCTCAAAGGAATGCAGTTGTTCGGGAGTGTGTAGTGAGGACGGTGCTCGCGGTATTCGTGTTCTTTGGAGTGCCATGGTGTGGGACAGGAAGAAGTGACTGTTCTTGGTGGATATGTATGAAATGTATCCCGAGTTATGGAATTCCCAACATCCCATGTACTACAAGAGAGTGAGGAAGTGGGATCGTTGGAAGAGTATTTCCCAGACTTTGGAATGCACCCAGGAGGAGGCAAAAAAGAAAATGGACAGTTTCCTTGCCAGCTTTAGGAGGGAGAAGACCAAGGGAAAGAAAACCATCGGGACTGATAAAGGTAAGATCAAACAGAATACCTGAAAACTAATTTAAGGCAGTACAGTAAAACACAATATACTGCATACAGTGTGTGTGATATTAGTATCTGTGATTAGTACAGTCTGGCAAAAAAAAGTTGTCATCGTGAAGAAGAGGGTACAGCAATTGATCTGGCAATAACGGAAAAGTATAATAATATACATGTATGTCATATATACATGAATGTTTTAATTTGTATCGAAAAGAAAGCCAGAGTCAGGCATCTCCGAAATTTCGCGGCAAGCTGTACATGTCCAAAGGTTTTTGCTTTGTACTTCCTTTGACCTTAAAAATCACATGGTGTACTGCGTTCTGTGACATATATTTTATAATCATTTCATTATTCCGTAACCGATCCCAACTTCACATGATCTGTTGTGGATAAGACTTGTAGATAAGACTGGTTGACAGATAGAAAAACGCAGTCAAATAAGCATATGACTAGAGAAAGGCAGATATTTTTTAGGTTCCGGTATGGCAGTACGTGTTTGTGTCGGTGTGTGTCTGTTAAATAATATTTAAAACACGATTTCAACTTATGGCAGGTGTAGAGCAGGTGTTTGGTTAGATAGCACACCAATAATTATGCACCGGCCGCCACTGTGAGATTCATGGCTAAACTGAGAACAGTAGTGGGAAAAAGGCGAACACCAACAAACACACCAAATACAGCGGGCCTACGCTCGCTCTGTTCGTTCTGTTCGGTAGTCTCCATTTCGCTCGTTTGGTTCGTTCCGGCTAAAATGTTCAGGTGAAGACGCACCTTTACTTCCCCTGTCTTTTGCCCTTACTACTCTTTTCCCCTCTCATCTACTCTTCCTCCTGTTTAGCTTCATTGTTATCCCTTGTCTCATTCATTCTTTCCCTTCTATCTTTCATTCATATCTACGTTTTTCTCCTCACTTCTGTATTCTTATCATCCTTTTCATTTTCTTCTTCATTCTCCCTCCCCCTTTCCTCTCCTTTTTCCTTCTTTATTTTTTGGTTTTCCTCAGAGTTTCCCATCTTTCATTCATTTACATATCTCTCTCCTTCCGTCTTCCTCCTCTTTTTATATTCTTTTCTCCCACTCCACTGTTCCCTGCTAACCTCTTCTCCCTTCCCTTCTTCCCCCTCTCCTCATTCTTTATTATTCCCTTACTTCTTCAGTGTTCCCCTTCTTTCCTTCATTCTTACCTTCCCATCTTCCCTCTTCGTCCTTTGATATTCTTACCTTTGATATTCTCCATTCTCCTCTCCCTCTCCTCGTCTGTCTGTCTGTCTGTCCTCCGTGCTTACCTGGAATTTAAAAAAAAAATGTCATTAACCCTTTTGCTGCTATAAATGCTTTGATGTTATATTTTTAAGATAGCACCTAGTGTTTTTGTTTAGTTGAGGGAAAATCCAGGAAGCCAAAACACCACTCAAGAAAGGCAGCATGAAATAATAGAATCGGCTAGCCTTTAGCCGACAGGTGGTATGACGCGAATAAATGTGGTTGTTTATGTTTGTGAAGTCTGGATTCTGAGGGATTCAATGGTAAGGAAGTTGGAGTGTGAACATTCATCTGGGCAAACTTTGATCAGTGTTTCATTCTATCATTTTTTCCTGTGGATCTCTGCACCCTACCACCCATCATCATCCCATTCTGGGGTGGGGGAAGAAGAGGTGCTGCTGTTGATGATGATATAGGAAAGCAAACAGCAACAGACCTTATGGTCCTTTCGATGGTCCTTTCGAGGCATATGTTGGTGTTGGTGTTGGTGTTGGTGTCGACGACGACGACGACGACATCGTCGTCGACGACGACGATTTTAATGATGTTGATGTTAGTGATGATGGTGATAATGATGATCGTTAAACATACTTGGGGTTTCATTCTCTCGGGATTTATAATCTGCTTCTAAGAGATTAGGTATGCTAAACCGACTCCATACCTTCTTTACCCCTGCACAGTTGTTGACTTTATACACAGGTCTTATTCGCCTCTGTACAGAGTACAACTCTCATGTGTGGGGAGGCTCCCCACATACAGCTCTTCTCAACAAATTGAGGTCAAAGGTTTTTCGTCTCATTAACTCTCCTCCTCTTACTGGTTCCCTTCAACCTCTCTCTTCGCTGCAATGTGGCTCCCTTCAACCTCTGTCTCTTCGCCGCACTGTTGCATCTTTATCTCTTTTCTATCGCTACTTCAATGGCCAGTGCTCCTCTGAACTATCTGCTTGCATCCCTCCACCTCTACGACGGGCGCGTAGCACCCATCAAGCGAAAAACTCTCATTTCTTTTCTATGCAACTCTCTAATGCAAGAGTTAACCGTTATTCCCTGTACTTCATTTATGCAACAGGTCAACTTTGGAACTGTCTCACTCAGTCTATATTTCCCACCTCCTATGATCTCCAGTCTTTCAAACGCAGTGAGTCAAGGCATCTCGAACTGAAAGGATCTTGAATTTGGCTCACTGTTTTATTGTTTTTGTTTTTTCTTGGAAGGTCGATTTGCGGGCTCCTGGCCTTTGGCTCCTTCTTCCTCGCATAAAAAGAAAAAAAAAAAAAAGGATGACGATGACGTAGATGACGATGATGTAGACGATGATAATGATGATGATGAAGATGGTAATGACGACGACGCTTGATGATGATGATGATGATGATGATGACGACGAGAAGCCCATGAACCACTCCACTGACTTTGACCCTTGACCCTCTGACCTAGATATGCGAAATAGCTACCTACCTAAACAGGGAGGGGGGGGGAGCCCAGGTTTCCGTGTTAAAGCATACAAAAAACTAGAGACCGAACAGGTGAGCTCACTGACACACACACACACACACACACACACAAACACACACACACACACACACACACACACACACACACACACACACACAGCTGTCATGTTAAAAAGGTTGATCAGAATAATTACACAATAGATATTAGGGAAAAATAAGCAAAAGGACAAAACTATCAATAAAACAAAGCGAATATTGAATTAAAGTGGCTGGNNNGTGATGGCCAGAGTTTAGATGATGATGATGATGATGATGATGATGTGGTAGAGGGTGTGGTTGGGAGCGGTGAAAGTGGCAGAATCGCAGTGTTGGCAGGAGTTGAGGCTGATGGCTTTGATGAAAGATGGGGGTAGCTGACAGAATGTGGTGGTGATTACGATGAGGTGGCAGAGGGTGTGGTAGAGGAAGTGGTAGGAGGTGAAGTAGGGGGTGTGGTAGAGGAAGTGGTAGAGGGTGTGAGAGAATGAGGCATAGGTATGATAAAGGTGTGTTAGAGGTAGTGATAAAGGCGTGGTAGAGTGTGTGGTAGGAGTGGCAGGGTGTGCGGTAGGAGTGGTAGGGCAGTAGTCGGGGAAATACAGTAGGGGTGTGGTAGAATGGTGCGGCAGCGGCAGAAATCGCGGTATTGGCAAGAGTGACCGTGTTGTGGTGTTGTTGAAGGTGATGGATGAAGCGAGCTTATGTAGCAATTATTAGGACGTGGTGGAGAGGGTGGGGAGCTGTGGAGGGGATGGGAGCTGTAGTGGGGAGGGGGGGAGGTGCGTTAGGGAGGATGGGGAGCTGTGGTTGGGTGACTGAACTTCGGCTGGGTGGTGGAGGCGATATATGTCTTTTCTTCTTTTTTTTTTTGTGTCCGACTCTGGGTATAGGCTTCAGAGCATGTTCACAAAACCCAGTAATTCTCCTACATACCATGCACCTCCACATGTCACCACTTCGGCATTAACATCCACTGTCCATACTGAATACATACTAGGGCTGTCTCATACAGGACTTGTGTACTGGTATTAGAGGGTGTATTTTTATGACATGTCTCCGGGTCTTCTGGTAGATCAGTAAAGTGTGTTTTATGAAATTCATTAAATTGTTCTCTGCCCCGGCCGGGATTCGAATCTGGGTCCATTAGGACTGCAGGCCCCCTCTCTACCGATTCAGCCACCGCTTCCCCCATTCTTGGTGTGGATGAGAAATGCTATGCATGCTTTGGCAGTGAAAAAATAAAAAAAAGTTTGAAAAGTTTAGCCTCTTCCATCAGATGACGCAGGAACTGTTTCACTTTTGCTGCTATTAGGCGATTCTATTAAACCTCATATAGTGCAGACCCCTGGTGGTGAGGAGGTTAATGAGGGCTGTGTCTAACCCTTGCAGCTAAAAAGAAAGAAAGAAAGAAACAAAGAAAAAGAAGAAGAAGAAGCAGAAAGAAACTAGTTCTAAGCAATGGAACATCGTCTGGAGGTAATAATAATAATAATAATAATAAAGACGTCCTCTGGCTGACGTGGTTAAGAGACGTTGTTTAGTCTAATGTGAAGGGCGAGTTTATGGTTACACTGGTGATGATAAATGCGTTGAGGGAAATACTACTTAATTAGCGTGACGAATGGTTTGCTAGAGCCCTGAAGAGGTCAAGAGAGCTTCTGTGATGAATAGTGTGGTAATGACGTAAGAATTTGTGATGGGTGTGGTAGAAATGTATGATATATTTTGTGGTGANTGGTGTGGTGAACAAATGGAGGTAGTGTTGGCGATGAGCAGAGTACGATGAACGGTCTGGCACTTGAAGGGAGGACAATAAAATGAAAGCTTTCGTGACGGTGTGTTGATGGCTATAATGAACGGGACAAAGGATAGCAACTGTACTGAAAATAAGAGATTATGCTTGAAAGGAGACGTATAAGCGACTACCAGAACTGGTGATGAAGTGTGGTGAATAATGTAAAAAGTAGTAGTTATAAGGCTATTTTAATGATCAAATATGTGGTGAGAGGTGTGGTGAGAAGGGGTATTGTGGTAGAGAATACTGTTATGAGGTATGTGGTGAGACGAGAGAGGGCTGTTGTATCGAGGAAATGTGTCGTGGTGCATATGGTGAGGGAGTGTTGAGGTAAAAAGGTGGCTGGGTGGTAGGCGTCGCTGATTGTGAAGCTGCTGACCCGCTAGTGCCAGAATTCGAATCCTGGTCCGGGCAGCTGGCGTCACTAGACTCGGGTGTCCATCCACCCTTTATGGGCTGGTAGATAAAATAAGTACCCAGGGTAACATCTAGGGGAGGTTAATGTGGTACAATGGATGATGTAGTGGCCTTGTATCCCAGGATACCGTATTGGGTGAAAATCCCGTCACAGGCTCAAAGTTAAGATGAGCACCGCTACTAAGCGCCTCATGGCGCCCGCCCTAACCTTTACCTTTTACCTTCAAAAATGTCATGAGGGGATGCTATGTGGTAGTGTGGCGAAGGAACTGGTAACGAGTTGTGCATGAAAAAGGACTGTTGTGGCGGTGGTGATGGATGCAGAGTACCGTACTGTGTAATGAATGAATCATGATGATGTGGCGAAGGAAAGGCCAAAGACAGTCTATTGTGATACAAGGCCAAGAGTATGTTGGAGTGCTGAAAAATGTGGTTAGGGAAAGGATGAAGATATTTTGTGGTGATGGAAGAGGTGGCGACAGTGATGACCAAAACGACAGCTGGGCCTGACAGAGACAAACACAGCAAGCACACGAGGACAGCATAACACAGCCTCGGGAATCCCACGAGCAGTTTTGTCTTGCCCTCCGCCTGCAGAGGTGTTGACACGAATAACATCTTGACCGCCCCATTTACCTTTATTTCTCAGTGTTCAACAATTAATCCCTTTGTCTTTGAGAGATATATGAAGCCTATTTTTTTTTTTTTTTTTGTAAACTAATTTAACCGATAGTTCATGCCCTAAAAACCCAACAGCCCTACTAAATCAACATGTGGAGCCATTTTTTTTTTTGGAGACAACAGATGACGTTAGTCCATCACTCTCTCTCTCTCTTTCTCTTTCTCTCTCTGAGGTTTCGATGATGAGAATGATGATGATTCCCCTCGTTTACTAGGTTGGATTTCTAACCTATGCTATCTGCACTACCATAACCGCTCGACGACACTGCAAATCAGTTTAATCTAATTCTCATTTTCTTCCGCTGGCTAACAATCCTAAGCTGAGAGAGGTTTGGTATGTTCCAGTGCCCAAAAGTAATTCTCTTTATGATGCATCAGAGAGGAATGTGATGGGCGTACCCTCAGTGTGAAACAGACGCAGTTCAACGGCAGGTAAAGTTTTTGTTCCTGACCGTACATACACAAAAGAGAAAATATCGAAGAAAAAAAAGAAACTATCATAATATACTCGAATGAACAGCAACAACATCCTCAAATTCCTGAAAGAGGAGGTGAAGTGTGAAGAGGAGGGAGGGAGAGGAAAGGGGAGTGGAGAAAGAAGGGAAAAATAATTGGATCGCCAAGGGGAAGAGGGAGGAAGGCAGAGAAAAAATGGGGAGTTAGGTGGATTAGATGCCTGGAAAGAGAAGGGAAAGACAAATGAGAGGAGACTGAGGCAAGGGTGTTTATTTGGGGAGCAGAGCGGATGTATGGATGAAGGAAAGAAAGGAAAAGGAAGTGTTAGCAAGTGAGAATCAAGTTAGATAAGAGGGAAGGAAATGAAAGGAAAACACAGTCATTATCAGCATCATCATATTTCCAACAGATAAATCAGACGAGGAGGATTCAAAAATTATAGTGATATGAGCCGTGAATTCTTTGACACATTATTAAAAATAAAAAAAAAACTCCCGGCTTCACTCAACAAGCAACGATCCACACAGCAGGAAAGACTAATGAGATATAGGGAGAATTTACGGGCGAAAAACAGAGGAAATGGTGAAAACAGAGGAAAAGGTGAAAACACAGGTAATAGTGAAGGTGAAAAACAGAGGAAATGGTGTAGGTGAAAACAGAGGAAATGGTGAAGGTGAAAAACAGAGATAATGGTGAAGGTAAAGAAACAGAGGAAATGGTGAAAGAAAACAGAAGAAATGGTGAAGGTGAAAAACAGAAGAAAAGGTGAAGGTGAAAAACAGGAAATGGTGAAGGTGAAAACAGAGGATAACGGTGAAGGTGAAAAACAGAAGGAATGGTGAAGGTGAAAAACAGAGGTAAATAGTGCAGCAGCTATGGGAAGAAAGATGAAAGGGAGTAACTCAAGAGGGAGCTTCTTCAGTGCGATTACGTGTTTTTTGTAGTTTTTCTTGCTAATAGAAACTTATATTTTGGAGACTCCTCTCGTAGGGAAGTGTTTGATACAGGCTATATTTACTGCATTCGGTTTAGAAAGTCTCCTCTAGGCAGAAATAAAAGTAGGTCAGTTGCAAGAATACAATACGAAAAAGACGCTATCGTAGTGAACAGGTTAAGGGAAGGATGGGAAGAGTAGAAGTTAAGGCAAGGTTAAGGAAAGAGAAAGAGAAGACACGAAAGAGAAGAAACCGCTTCACTACGACGACCCGTGTTTTGTTTGACTATTGCCACCACGGACAATTTTATAAAGATTTTGGAAGACTTTTCGAAAAAATATTTAAGGGAGTTTGTTTCTACTACATCTATAACCACCCTCTCCTAATGTGAGTAAAATTATCTAGTAGAGGCAAGAAGAAAAATATGACTGACTTGTTATTATTGTCTCAGGCTCATCTCAATGTGAACCAGTAAAGTACGGGCTCAAGCTGTCCTTCTCCTAGGGTCTAGCATCCTCTTTTCGGAGATAAGAGGCTGAGAGAAAAAACGGACAGCTCTCCTACCAGGTCATATCGCGACACCACGTGAAGGTGTCCCTCTCCAGCACCGTCCTCTGACTGAAAGGGTTAAAAGCAAGAGAGTCTGAAAGGGAGGGCTTAGGTCAAGGTGGGAAGAGTCGGGAGTAAAGTTCACAAGGGGAGAACAGGGTAATTTCTAGGTCAGTAAGACAGGGCAGAAGCAGGGAACGACATGATAGGGAAGAAGTAGGTTAGAATGGGGTAAGGCAGGGGAGAAACTGAGCTAGGCAAGGTAGGGAATAAACCGTGCAGGGCAAGGTAAGGGAGAAACTGGGTTGGATAAAGTAGGGAAGGATGCACGGTAGGATATGTCATGGGTGGAAGTGGGAAAAATAATGTGAAAAAGAGGATATAGATATAAGACAGGATTAGGAAGGGAAGGTGGAGGGAAGCTTAAGGTGATATGAAGCGTGTGGTAGGATGTGGGAGAGGGAGTACAAGGTAGGGAGTGGCAGTGCAAAGTTCAAGACAATATAGGGTAAGGTAAGGTAAGGGAGAGAGGGTGTAAGGTAGGACCATTCAGGGAGGGTGTTGAACAGTGTAGGGCATATGGTGGGGTAAGAGAGAGAGGGTACAAGACAGGGTATACAGTATATGACAAGGTGAGGTAGGATGAAACAGTCAGAATGAAAGGTAAAAAAGACACGCAAGAAAAGATGGAGTGTATGGCAGAGCAGGGGAGAGAGGATCCAGCGTGTGGCAAGAGACTGCACGGTCGGGTGAGGCGTGTTATTCGTACGTATACGGTTAGGGAGAAAACACGCCAGATAGGGTAAGGTAGGTAAAAATGTAGAGTAAGTTACCATTGGTTAGGGGTAGTAAAGGGTTAGAGAGACAGAATGCTGAGATGGGTAAAGAAAGGATAATAGAAGTCAAGATAAGAGGAACCAGGAAAGGATGAGATAGGCAGAAGGAAGTGTAGAGAAGAACAGGGCTAAGAAGAAGACTACAGAGCAGGGTGAAACAAGGCTATGCAGGAAAGGTCAAGGCACGGATGACAGAGTGAGGCAGGGAGAAAACAAGACAGGATAGGCACGGTGTAGGGCAGGCACGGGGGATAGGGGAGGGCAAGGGAGGGGAAAGCAGGGGAGGGCAAGGCAAGGGAGGGGAAGGTAGGGTGTCAGGTACGTCCATTCATCAGTAGCCATGATTACACGGGCCGAGGACCATTGATCAACGACCCCATTCACAGAAGCGGCAAATATTACGACGACCACCACAACCACTACCATGGCTGCCATTGCTATATTGAGAACCTCACCACCACACTACCACTGCTGCTGCTCATAATTATTATAGATATAAGTGACTTTAACAGCGATGGTAGTGGCTGTGGCACATTGTCATAAGTGAGGCCACCGTGAGCAGATAAAGACTACTTCTAATAATGACAACAAGAAAATTCTGTTAATTAGGTGACGTTCGAAATAGGGAAGATTGTGAACAATCCAAAGTGGTGGAAGATTTTCGCGATACAGATAAGAAATAAATTAAAACATAATAAACACTATACATATACACTACGTATATCGGGGATAACAAGAACATGCTATGCACTGAACAGTTGTATACAGAAATTGTAATAATCACCTACCCACATAATGCCTTACAACTATGTTCCGTTCCCACCACCACCACCACCACCACCGCCACCACCACCACCTCTACTATTATTATTATACTCTTCTTACTACTAGTACTAGCAGCAGCAGTAATAGTAGTAATAGTAGTAGTACAGAACACTTAGTAGCACTGCTAACAAGTTACTGCTATAAGTACGAGTAACTTTCATCATCAGCACCGCTGCTTCGACACTTAAAACCACCATCTCTACTACTACTACTAGTACCATTACTACTGCGACTAGCTACTATCATCTCCATCATATCTACAACAGCTTCTATCATCACCATCATATCTGCAGCAACTAATATTATCACAGCTTTCACTATCACCACCATTACTGCTATTCTGCTAACACCACCTCTGCTCTTGCTACTAATAACCTCTTGAGTACGAGGACATCCATTTTATTTTTGCCACCGTCAGGCGTATTCATTCCCCATCTTTTCTTTAGAACTACAGTACAGCTAAAGCCTTTCCTGGATCTATACCTGTAAATGAGCTCTTCTCAGATAACGTGTCACATTACAGGGCGTCACGAACATAGCAAAGGCGGCATCCGTTTCTGCCTGTCAGTAGTTGGTGTTACCGTATTACTGTCCCTATAATGTTGATATATACCTCCAAGGATAATGTAGCGAACTATTGTTATTATAACTCACTACACCAGTGGTGAGTTATATTTTTCATGTCAATATTATTATTATGATCATTATGCATCATCATCATCATCATCATCATCCGGCCCTCCTTTCCCACCCAAGGGCAGGGTGACGCGTAGCAACGTCCAGACAGCCCAAAATTACCCAAATCAATAAGCCACACTTCCATTCACTCATTATTCAAGCCCCCGGAATCCTGGCTCTGTCTGATACGCCAAAAAATTTTCACCACATTCTGTATCCGATAGAGTCAACCAGAACGTTGTCACGTTATAAAGGGGTGCCAAATCCCTGATCATGCACTTCTTCCCACAACGTTCATTCAGGCAGCTCGATCTCTTGTCAGTTCCCTCGCCTCACCGACTTCCATACCTCTCTTCCTCACGCACTCATCCACCATATCCCTCCTACTCCTTGGTTTACCTCGCCTCCTCACTCCTTCAAATTCGCTCAGATACTGTATACCTTTTTCACCATTCTATTGTTGTCCATTCGCTTCACATGACCATACCATCTCAGTACACTCTCTTCGATTATGGTGTATACAGACTTCCTCATTCCACATCTTTCACGAATCACACTATTTCGTATCCTATCCACCCTCTGTACTCCGCATACATTCCTCAGCAGTCCCATCTCCACTGCTGTTACTCCTGACTTTTCATTTTCATGCTGCACCATAGTCTCACATCCATATGTTAAAGTTGACACTAACACTCCTTCATGTAAGCCTCGTGCAGTTGCAGCACTCAAGCCTCTGTTGCTTATCAAGGCCTTCATAGCACCGCCTACTTTCCTTCCTTGTGTCACTGCTTTCCATTTCTTTTGCACATTTTCCTCTCTTTTCTATTACTGTACCCAGGTATTTCAACTCTCTCACTAATTCCAGTCTCTCTCCATTCACTGTAATATCACACTGGGAGTCACCTTCTCTCTCGATTACCATCACTTTATTCTTTTCTACATTTACTCTCAAGGCACGACGCTCACAGACATCAGCAAAACTCTGCACTAGTCTACCAAGTTCTTGTCCTGTATTCGCAAGTAGCACTGCACCATTAGCATACAATATATTTGAGATATTACAACCATCGCCATTCATTACCATTCATTATTATTATTATTATTATTATTACAATCCACCACACCAGTGGAGAGTTATAATGTTCTTGTCAATATTATTATCATTACTATAATTCTTAGGAAGTAAATTGCTCGTATTCGCTCGTTTTTAAACCTACGGCCATCATACTTGGCCAACTGAGTCCCCCAGCCTGCGGTTTTCAAAATACCCAGTATCAACCAGTTCCCAGTGCTGGTTTCCCAGTTACATCCAAAAGCCCAGAATAATAGTCTATTCAAGGATTCTCAGAAACCACAAAAAGTACAGACGTGAAATTTTTGAAGGACATGGCCAAGGTCGGGGAGCACGCACGCACGCACGCATGCATGCACACGCACACTCGCGAGCGCACACACACACATACAAACAAACAGAGATAGACAAGCAGATAGATAAACAACGGTAAAAACATAATGCAAGTAACAGAAGCTACAGCAGGTGGTGGTCAAGTGATCATAGGAGCGGTGTGCTGCTCAATGATGCAAATTTGATTCCTGTCTGAAGTAGAGACTGAAACTGTCCTGGAGGCTCTACGTTGGCTGCAAAGGGATAATTTCAGATTGACTCCCTCAGTCAGTCAATAAGTAACTTGGTGATAAATGGATTTCAAGGCCGGCCCTTGGGGAAGTCCAGAAAAAGAAAGCAGCAGGTGTCCATCTTACAGGAAGTAGTCAAGCAAAAGTAAATTATCTAATCCAAAAGCTGCGGTGGCTCAATCGGTAGAGAGGTGGGCTGCCTGCGATCCTTTCTTCCACCCCCCCCTCCTGTTTCCTTCTCTTCCTCCCTTTTCCTCTCCTATATTCTTTCTCTCTTCCTTTTATCCTGTCTCTCCATACTTTATTCCCCCATCTTTTCCCTTCCTACTTTCCAGCATTCTTTCTTTCTCTCCCTCCTTTCATTCCGCCTTCCCTTTATCCCTTCCTCGCCTTTATCGTATCTTCCTTAAGTCTTCTCCATCCACATCCCATCTTTCTTCCTTTTCTCCCTTCAGTCCTTCTTCCTACCCTTTCCCCTTCTATTTTTCTTATCTTTTCTCCTTTTATTTCTACCTTTTCACATTTTCTTTATTCATTTCTCTCATTCCTCCGACTCCTTTATCCCTTTTCATTTACCTTCCTTCCTCCTTCCTTCCTTTACTTCATTCAATACTCTCTTCTCCCCCGTCTTCCTTTCCGCCTCTTTCTTTCCTTCTTTCTCTTCTATCTTCTACCCCACCCTCCCTCCTCCCTTCCTACCCTCCTCTTTCATTCATTCCAGCCTCTAACTTTCCTCTTCCTTCTCTTCTTCTTGTCTTTCTTCTTCGTTCCTTCCCCTTCCTTTCTTCCTTTTCTCCCTCTCTTCCCCATTCTTCTTCCTTCCTTCACACTCTCCTGTCCCATTTCGCTCCCTTCCTTGGTTGATTTCTTTACTCCTTTTTCTCCTCTCCCATTCTGTCCACTCTTTTCTTTCCTCTCCTTCTTCCCCTCTCTTCCTTTTTATCTACACTTTTTTTTATGCCCTCTTCTTCCCTCTTTCTACTCTTCTTTCCTCTCTTTCTTTCCTCTCTCCCTCCCATCTTCTCTCCCCGCCTTCCCTCTGATTACAAGGCCGAATTATTTACTGGAAATACTGAATGAAATACGTCTTAATTTTAGCCTAGGGTGAGGGTCAGGCCGCCTTCTTCCCTATTTTTCTCTCGTCTTATTTCACCTTATTTCGTGTTATTTCATCGTATTTTTGTGATATTCCGTCTTTTCTTCGTAACACTGCATCTTATTTCTTTATTATTTCGGCTTCTCGGCTTGTTTCGCCGTATTTTTTTATTTTATTT
>JAGKTI010024322.1:0-14428 GCA_018397915.1 Birgus latro | reverse complement strand
ACATATTTTAATCAAGTCCCGGTACCACAGATTTCCGGTACAACATATTTTAATCAAGTCCCGGTACCACAGATTTCCGGTACAACATATTTTAAGTCCCGGTACCACAGATTCCCGGTACTACATATTTTAAGTCACGGTACCACGGATTTCCGGTACTACATAGTTTAATCATGTCCCGGTACTACATATTTTAATCAAGTCCCGGTACTGCAGATTTCCGGTACAACATATTTTAATCATGTCCCGGTACCACAGATTTCCGGTACTGGGAGGATGGCAGTGACGAGTACCGGCCACTGGAGGGCTCCCTGCTGCCCCTCTGGAAGTTTCACCACGACCGGTCCCGGTATCTCCTGCTGGCTGATGTCTGCTGGTCTCCTCACTACCCGGACCTCTTTGCTGCTGCCTATACTCCAGGTTCGAACCCAGGATTATTATCATCATCATCATCATCATCACTACTACTACTACTGCTACTACTACTACTACTTTTTATGTTATTAAGGCTAATATTTTTCTATTGAATTTTATTTATTCTTGTTGATATTTATTTACGCGTTTTTCTTCATTAATTCGTACTGATTTTTTGTTCATTTATGCTTTCTAATATTTTTCTTATGGCGTGAATTTTGTAATATTTACCGTAATTTCCGTTTTCTTTTCTTTCCTCTGCCACAGTCTGTTCACCACGATTTATACTACTAGTCAGAATACGTTTTCTTTCTCTTTTATCCTAATGTAAAGAATATTTTAGATTTGTTGAGATTCACTATACCCATTTTCCTCTAACTTGGCCTATAATTGCCGTCTCTCCATCTTGAATACTGAGTTGCAACAATAGATTAACGCTAGGATTTTGTGCTGGTCACGAAGAAGTGCCATGGAAAGGATGTAGAGCCACAGTATTGTCTTATTCTGCCACTGAGCTTCGTGAAATAAGCAGGAAAAGTTAAAATATCGCGAAGTTAAGGTGAAGAGAGTAATCATTTTTCTTGGCAGGTGATCCTGGTCGAGGTCACTTAGGAACATCTGCTTTACCTAACCAGACACTTCCACCACCCAGCTCATTGTCCCCCTTTTTGCAGTTGATGGTGTTGGTGAGGGTGATGGCGGTGGTATGCTGTGCTTGTATACCCTCAAGAACCCAGCCACGCCTGAGAGAGTGTACCGAGCACCCTGTGGAGTTACCTGCCTCGCCTTCCATCCTCAGGTGTGATACAGACTAATTAAAAATGCTACTGACAAGAACTAATTAGAAACTGTACCTGGAATATCATGTGGTCCCCTAAGACCTTGATTTAACCGTAGCCTGAATTATGCTATAGTGTACAGTCAAAGAAAGAAGCAATTATCTTCCCAGTTCTGTTTGAAAAAAAAAAAATTACAACTGGCGATATACAGTGAGAATCCTATCTCTGCCAGTGTGCGCTTCAGATGGTTCGATTTTTTCCGCCATGTAGTCATCAAACTTGGAAAGGTACTTGTGGTTTTGTCTGTACCTTTGCTATAAGCATTTCATATCTTTTGGAACCACGCTGGTTCAGTGGTAGCACATACCCCTTGTGGTCTGCGTGTGTCATGAGTCTGAACTTTTTACTGAACATGTAAAGTGGATGCTGGTAGTATATCCTTTTTATATTCTAGCATAGGTGTTGCAGAGGGATGCCTCCTTACGGTGACACTTAGATAACCAGGCAGCTCCATTGCACAGTTATACAAGCGTCCCCCACCACCCACCTTAACTCTCAAAAGGAGGATGGTGGACTACAGGAGGAGGGCAACTTCAGCATGCAGCCATACGAGTTCGTGTTCAGATGAGCCTGGTGTTGCAACGACAACTGCTGCTACTGTGCTAGCATATGTTCGCGAATAGTAATAATGCAGACTGACACACAAACACAGCAGTTACGACACTTTCACATGCATTGCTCTGACAACATACATCCCTTCCCAAATCTTACTTGAGGAGCATGGGGAAAGGGTTAACTTTAACTGTCACACTGCTTCCGGGAAGAAAGTCCTGTCTTGCAGTGGACCTTGTACATACTTATAGTAATACACATTTATATCTCATACGAAATTTGAGAAGCAGGGGACTTACGTAGATTTTGTGTTTCTTAAGATATTGTTTGTTAATCGTCACTTTGCCTCCGTTTGCTGTATCGAGGGGAAGTCTTCAGTTAAACTCAGGCGCATTTGTAGTAGTGGTTGTAGTTGTAACCCCAGGTTCATCTGAAACGTGAACCCGGTGGACTGCAGGCTAAAGTTGCAGTCCACCTTCGTTCTCTTGATGGGGAGGGAACTGAGGAATGTTTGTATAACCGGGTAGTGGAGCCAGCTGGTTATATCAGTGCCACCACGTGAAGGCGTCCACGTTAACGATAAGCTCTCACCCTAATCCAAGCTAAACCCTGTTACCATCCCAATTCAGTGTAGTCTTATACCCTCCTGTATTCTGTTCACTTTAACTAGGTGAAAAATTACCGTCTTTCCACCTTCATTTGCAAGTTGTAACAACAAATCAACACTATAATATGATGCTAGTCACGAAGAAGTCCTGTTTCAAGGATGTAAAGTCAGTATTGTTCCATTTCGCCATTGAACTCTGGAAAATAAGCTGCCATAGGGGGAAAAAAAAAAATCTCCGCCTATATTTCAGCCATCTTTACAGCTTAGTTCCTGTAGCTCAGTAGTGGAACAGGACAGTACTGTGGCTCTACTTCCTTTCCATAGCACTTCTTCCTGACTGTTCGCGCCCGATTTTTGTGTCAGTCTTTCGGCATAGCTCAGTAATCAAAATGAAGAGACCTCTGTTTTATACCTAGTTAAATTGAATGAACTTAAATTCTTCCTAATAATACTCTTGACCATAGACCGTTTATTTTCACTTGACATGGACCTGTAACCTCTTTCAGTATAGGTGATGGCCAAGTGTAGTCAGGTTCGAGGGCTGATCTGACTAGTAACCAAGGAGACTCATCATTACCTCATAGCTAACGTTTACTGAATTCCACGCAACCACGACTTAATATAGCAGTTGAGGGATTGGCCCAGTTCCATCAGATGAAAGCTAATTATAATCCCTGCAACCGTATCCTCCCACCAGCACGGAAGCCTGATAGCCGCTGGGTGGAGTGATGGTACGGTGGTGATGTGTGATGTTCGCTGGCCATCACGTCCCCTCACCACACTCTCCACCACACTCTCCGGCAAGCACCTTCTCCCAGTTGCTCAGGTAACTCTCTGCCACAATCAATCACACTGCCACATCATGCTTCCCCACACTCAGCCACCACACACATTCTGCGACATTACCACCACACACTCTGTGACACTGTACTACCACACTTCCACCACACACCCTGCCACCTCCACCGCCACACACTCTGAGACACTCTACCACCACACACACTCTCTGACACTGCCACCACACCCTGCCACACTCTTCACCACACTAACCACACTCGGTCACACACGCTGTGGCTGATTATGGTGTTACTTTTAATGACGATATACCTTCACTTCCACCTCTTCTTTCAGGTTCAGTGGGTGTCAGCAAGTGGAGGGGAGAACGTGTGTTTATAGTGGTGATGATGAAATGATGATGATGACAAAACTACTGATTATGGGTTTACCTTTGATGATGATGATGACGATATACTCCATGTTTACTTTTTCTTCCAGGTTCAGTGGGTGTCAACGAGTGGCGGGGAGGACCTGTGTTTGTACTCTGTGTCGCTGGATGGCAGGGTGACGCAATGGCTGCTCCACACCTCCTCCCTCCTCCACACAGACCTCCTCACCTTCACATCCACTCCTCCACCTCCACCACTCCAACACTGCCACTACCATCACTCCACTAAAATTCCACACCAGGATAAAATATCTTTGGAAGGTATTTGAATTCCTTATAATGTGCTCCTTTTTTGTACTCCACCCCACCACTGTCATATCATCCATAACTCCACTACCACCATTCCACAAAATTCCACATCAGGTGGTGTTAAAATCAGGTATATGTAAGGTCTCTCTACCATTATCACAACTACTGTCATCACCTTCACCTCCACACCTCTTCCACCACGACTCTCTCACTGCCACCATCACTACTCCACTAAAATTCTGCATCAGGATATGACTTTCTAAAAAGGTAATTAAAAAATCTGAGTTGCTGCAAGAATTCTCAAGATAGTACTATAATTGAAAACCCTTGCTATCGCTCATACCTACTGCCAGCATCCTTAGCACTCCTCTAACATGGTCACCACCACCACCACTCCACAGAAATTCTACATCAAGATCAAATTTCGTTGGGAGGTATTAAATAAATTTTATGGGCTATAATTCTCTGGAGGATGCTATAATATAACCTTTAACTACCGTCATCCTTCACCTGTACTCCTCTGTCACCACCATCACTCAGCCAAGCTTCTGCAGCAGGATAAGATTACATGGCAAAGTATTAAAATTAGCTGTAGAGTCTTTTTCAGCTACAAACAGCGTCACTTCATCTCCACCACCACTTTAACACTGTCACCACCACCACCCTACCAAAATACATCATCATCATCATCCAGACCTCTTCCCCCCCTCCCCCCACCTAAGATGGAGTGAGATTGGGTCTAGAGAGCAAGAGAAGAGAAAAACAGCTAGAGGGATAAAATGACACTAGAAGAAGGGTCTAATCAAAGTGGCTTTGGAAATTTGGGACGACCATTTCCCTGTTGATTAACCCTGCACACTGCACCTCAGTATTCTCTTATACAGGGTTGTCAATAAATAGCACCACTAGAAACTCAGCTGGCGGTATCGTATGTGTTGGAGGGACGGCTCAGTCTGCTGATGTTGGTGTGGCAGTGGGAGTAGGAAGTGAATACATGATGCAGAATAGGCATGGATAACACTGACTGAGCCATCACTGCAGCACACAAGAATATAAATCCGCCTATCTATATACCTAGGCTTTTTCCCCTAGGGGGGAATAGCCGAGATAGGACGACACGCTCACCAAATTATTCATCCACACACACACATTTACTCTTATCTTAGCCTATCAGGGGAGAAGGAACCGCTCTTTACCACACCACGCTGCAGGAGGGTCAACTGGGCAGTGCAGTCCCTTTCCCCCCTGTGGTGGTGTTGGGGGGGGAGGCAATCTGGCAGCACTATGGAGTAATGCTACCACTTTGCGGCCAGGTTGTATTAGGAAGAATTCTGCCACCATATTTCCTGCGTGTTGTAAATGGCGACTAAAAGGGACGGGGTGAGGGGACTAGGGATCCCCTCCTCTGTATTTTTAGTTCCTACAGTGAGACAGGACGGTATAAATGGCAAAGAAAAATGTTAATATATTCTCTCCATGCCACGTAGAATATAGCCTAAATCTCACCTCTTGCATTGGTGGGTCTAGATTTTTATATTTATTTATTTTTCCTCACAGGTATCGGGACCAGCCTAGCGTTCCGGCCTGGCGATGCTGACACGCTGCTTGTGGGTGTGGACACGGGTGCAGTTTTCCAGGTAACTTATCCGGGAACTTTCATCTTAAATGCTGTATAATATTACTTGACTGTATATATACTTAGCTTCACTATGATACATTCGCAAACTTTTTTGTCTTTTTTGGTGAGGGGGGAGGGGCTGTAGTTATGAGATTGCTTTTTATAATACAGTACTCCTAACTTCACTCCTACAGACACCAAACATTTCACAACTTGATTGATATGAATCGTAAAGTGAAATTTCGGTATATGGTGGGAAGGTATGTGCCTATACAATGTTGTTATTATCTAGTTATTTGCTTCATTCCTTCTGTTTCTTGTTGTGTGTGTTTCATCTGGAGCGACTTAGTGGTAATTTATTGTACTGTATTGATTCCCTTCCTACTTGACACATCTCTCTGTACACTGTTACCACCACTGCTACTACTATTACTACAACAACAACAACAACAACTACCACTACTACTACTGCTACTACTACTACTACTACTACTAATACTACTACTACTACTACTACTAATGATAATGATAATAAAAGTAGTAGTGGTAGTTGTTGTTGTTGTTGTTATATTAATAGAGAAAAAAATAACCCATATTATAGACTATCAAAAATTGGGTAAAATTCATTAATACTTCGTCCTCTCCACCAGGTATCCACTAGGTCCACCACTCACGCCCTCATCCGCTACCCCGCCCACTCAGCCGCAGTCAGACAGGTAGCCTGGAACACTCACCACACCCAGGTCTTCCTCTCCTGCTCTCTGGATTGGACCCTCAAAGTCTGGTTCATGGCACACTTGTGAGTTAAAGGTGTTTGTGTGTGTGTGTGAGAGAGAGAGAGAGAGAGAGTTTGAGTGTTTTTAGGAAGTTCAGATTTTGTGAACCCTTTGGTGATTTTAATGGCCTGATCTCAGTAAGCTAGAAATAACTACAGCGCATTTTTTATAACCCTATAAAGGTTGCTAAACTCTTCCAGTTCAGGTGATGGCCAAGTGTAGTCAGGTTGGAGGGTTGTTTTAACTACTAACCAAGGAGACTAATTCCGAGCTCTTAACAAAGGTTCAAATTTCATGCAGCTGCGACAGAAGAGCCATAATCAAATTCCATTCGTTTTGAGGTGCCTGGACACATTGCATTTAAAAGACTGGAGGTCATAGGCAGAGGGAAATACAGACTGAAGAAGACAGCTCTGGAAGTGACCAGTTACGTACATGAAGGACTGGAGGTATCAGTTAACTCTTGAATTAAAAAATTGAACAGACAAGGGGTAAGAGTATGTTGCAGTACGTGTTGTGTGTCCTCCATAATCGGAAGGGATGCAAGCAAATAGTTCAGCTGAGGAATGATAATTGAAATAGCGACTGTAAAGAGAAAGATATGCAACACTGTGGCGAAGAGAGATTGAAAGGAGTGATTAAGAGGAGAGAAACTGGTGAGACGAAAAGCCGTGCTCCACTATGTTAGAAGAGCTGGATCTGTTTAGACCCACCACAGATGAAAGCAATACTCCACACAGGGGCAAATAAGGCTCGTGTACGAACTCAGCAACTGTACAGGGGTAAAAAAAAGTCCAGAATCAGTTTAGCACACCCAGACTCCCAGCTGTCTTCCTTCCCACTATAGCCAGGCCCTCATCAACTCCCAGTGCCCTATTTACTTCTCTTTAATCCCATTTTCCCTTTACTCCCAAGGTTCTTATATATCCATATTTTTTTCCGATACTCTGGTGCTGGTTAGGGATGACTTTTGGTGCTGGTTAGGGATGACTTCACGAGGTGGCATCCTGCCCATTATAAATGTCCCTAAACTCCCTCCTTAACCTCCAGTTGGATTGCAGGAAAAGGTCATCTTAGCCTGAAGCCCACCGGGTTCAGATCCAGATGAACTTGGGGTTGGAAGTACTCTTCCTCCTTTCACCTTACATTTAAAGAGTCCCTCCACCCCCAGGTCCCCACTAATCGTACTAGACCTGGGAGGAGCAGTTGCTGGCATGGCGTGGTCACCATACAGCAGCAGTGTGTTCGTGGCAGTGACAGATGAGGGGCGTGTTCATGTATACGACCTCAGCGTCCGTAAGTGCCGTCCATTGTGTGTCCAGAGTCTGGTGCAGCGGAGGAGGGTTGCAGCCACTTGTGTCGCCTTCTGCCCCTTCCACCCCATCATCGTTGTTGGTGGAGAGAAGTGAGTGTTGATTGGAGCGTTCTTACCTCCATCTCTGTCTTACGATCCGGTCTTCATTCTTGTCTGTCTGTGTCTGTCTTCCTTCCTTCCTTCCATATCTGTATCTGTCTGTCTGCCGTTTTTCCTTCCTTCCCTATCCATCTGTCTCTCTGTCTACCTTTCTTCCCTTCTGTCCCTTCCACCCCATCATTGTCGATGGTGGAGAGAAATGAGTCATAGGGCCTTCTTTGTGCTATTATTTGTTGGTATCTAACTTTCTATCTTATTTCGCTGTCATTGTCTGTCACATTTATCTACCTATCACCTCATAATTGTCGTCGGCAGGGAGAAGTGAGTGATAGAGTCTTTATTTCCCTCTTTGTATCTGTTTAACCATTGATCTTCCTTCCTTCCTTGCCATCTGTCACATCATCATTGTTGGTAGGGAGAAGTGATTCATAGGACCTTTTTATTTCCGTGTTTGTATTTGTCACAGGGGCAAGTGCTTAAGCCTCAAATCACCCTGTCTCTAGGTTAGCTTCTGTTAGGATGATGATTATGATTATCATGTGTTGACCATTGAAATACCTAAATATTATGCTTTTTGTCGGCAGGGGCAACTTACTGAGCCTAAAGCTGTCCCCCAACCTACGTAGACTGCACAAGGACGCCAAGGGAGCTGATGAGAGGACGCTTAAAGAGATTGAACTCAGCAAGATGGAGAGGCTCATTGCTACCAATAGGGGATGAGGGGATCGTCAGGGTGGAATTGGGGTGTGTTGGGTTGGGTTGGGTTTGTGTAGGGTAGGGTAGGGTAAGTTTGGGTGGGTTAAGGTAGTTTAAGATAGAGTAGGGTAAGTTTGGGTAGGATAAGGGATAGGTTAAGATGGAGTAGGTTAGATTAGATTAAGTTAGGGTAGAGTTGTTAGGATGGGTTAGGCTTAGGTAAGGTAGGTTAGAGTAAGTTGAGTATATTAGATTAGGTTAGGGTAAGTTAGGTTTTAGGATAGAATGGGCTACAAAAGAATAGGATAAGTTGGCTGTTTTTTTTTTTTTTTTTGGGGGGGGGGGGGCGGGGGAGTGTAGGTGTGATGGATTAGTTGGATAGAGCTTGGGTGGGTGGGTTAGGACAAGGTAGGATTGATTGAAATAGGTTAGAGTGTGCTGGATTAGATGAAGATGGGTTGGATTTGGATTGATTTAGATTGTTACACTGAATTTATGTTATATTACAATAGGTTGAATTGAACTTTGTTAGACTTGTATTAGATTTTGATAGACTGAATTTGGGTGGGTTGGGTTGGGTTGGGTTCTTTTGTTTGGTTAGCTGAAGTGAGGTGAAGTTAGGCTGAGTTTATATCTTTGTCAAATGTTCCATGAAGTGTTGGTATGATAAGGTTAGGTTAGGTAAGATTTGGTGTCGTTACATTTCGCTAGAAGTTAAGTTAAATGTGATTAGGGTAGGTTAGCTTACTCCTCGTGCAAGACAGGTTTAATTAGTAGTGATTTTCTGTTGAAATACCTTTACTCGAGGTTATGTGGGAGGTATGGATGAGAAGATAAGTAAACACAAGACTCGATGGAGGACTGTTAAAGTGTTCAGTGGTAAGCTCTAGTTAGTCTATATCATAATATTAACCTGATTGTTACCAGTAAGATGGAAAAAATATATGAGAAAGAGTGAAATAAAAGACATCAATCATGAAGATAAGTAATGTACTGAAGTAGACAAGAGGGAATGTGGTTGGCTTTGCTTGAGGTAAAATGGCTGAGTATAGGAATGATTCAAGGAAATTTATGGTACAGAGAGTGGGAAACATGTAATATAGGAAGCTGTGTTCCTAATCTAAGTAGTTCAGGTGGATGTCAAGTGTAAGTGGTAGAGAGGAACTTAGCAAGGGAGAGAGAGAGAGAGAGACTGAAGGTTTGGAAAATGTAGGATGTGGGTACACTAAACAGTTACAGGTGGCACAATGAGGCTGAACACTGGGAGAATTATAAGCCAGGAAGAAGGAAAGAAAAATGGAAGCTGTATCATACCTGGATTTTTCAGCCATACAACTGAAGGTGGAGCTCAGAAACTACATCAGTCTTCACCAGGAAGCATAATGATGGCGTTTACTCTGGCTGCTGCCATCGTCGTCAGTCCGTGCGCCCTTTGGGGCTGGATGTAGGCGTCATATATACAAGTTGCCTCTCTTCTATCCAAGGAGGGGATGTATGACTTCTAAATGTACACATCGGCTGTAGTCAACGTAAGGGAGTCTCATCCTCATCCAAGCATTGCTGGAATGTTCTCTGTTCGCCACCAATAAGGCAGGGAGAAGACTGGACAAATGGGAATGCCCAGCTCAACATTGTGGAGTTCAATGTGGGGAGGATGGTGGGGTATTGTGAATGAGGTAGGAAGGGAATTAAGCAGGTAAGTGAAATTATACAGCCAAAGAAAGAACGAGGTGTGACCAACTACTGCCTGATGCTGTACAGCTGGGGAGGTGCTGCTGAGGGAATTATGTGGCTGACAGATGTCTTTTCTGGGGAGGTGTGTGACTGGTCCAAGCAGGTCAGGCCACCGCGGACATCAATGCTTCGTACACTTATTCAAAGGCTCTGTTCACTTTCTCACCAGGACATGAACTGTGTCAGCAGCATGATAGTGAGGGGGAAGAGAGGGCAGCATGGCTCTCTGCATGTGGTAGTGGTGGCCAGGTCAGTGTGTCCAGCAGGGCTCATACTTTGGCAAGCTGATCCTTCAGACAACACAAAAAATGAATAGAATTTTTATACTGAAACTGGTTAATGTGTGATCGCTTGATCTGCTTAAGTAACCTGGGGCACTGGTTGATATGTGTTTGTTTAGAAAAGATTTGAGTTAGAATGGCATTACAGTGGATGAGACTGACCTGTAGTTAGATTAGTTCTCAGTAGCTTTAGTAGAGAGAATGACCAAAGCTGTGTAGACTGTAGTGTATCTTAATAGGTTCATGTGGCTCTTCTGTATCTGGATCCTACCTTTCGTGTTGTAATTGTATTGGAAATTGGGTTTGGATGAGCATAACTAATTTTCTTTTGATACTGCAGACCTAAACTTATTTTTTGTATTGTGAAATGTGAAAGCACTGAATATTCATATTAGTGTTCGAGATAGAGTAGTGAACCATACTGGAAGGAAATGTTACTATACACTGGAGATAATTTTTGTCATAGTCATCCCTCATAAGATGCAGTGTCAGGCAGATGATAAGATAGAGATGACCTGAACTGAGTATGTAAAGATGATGTATGAATTTGATGTTAAGATTATTATAAATGTAGTTAGAATTGGTTAAGGTTGTTAATAACTGAAAAAATGTAAGCTGCCTTATTATAAATTAGCTGGCATAAGAAGGAGAGGTAAACCAAGCCAAGTTAGAGGGACAAGATTGAGGAGTGTGAGGAAGGAAAGGTAGGCCAAGAAGACGGTGGAGGAGTATATGAGGGAGGGTGAATGAGAGTGGATCTAGAGGAAGAAGAGGTGACCAAGAAGGTAGAGGGGTGTACGAGTATGAGGGAGAATGAATGAGTGGATTTGGAGGAAGGAGAGGTACGCCAAGAAGAAGGTGGAGCCATGTATGAGGGAGGGTGAATGAAGGTGGATTGGGTGGAAGGAGACGTTGACTAAGAAGGTGGAGAGACCAGGACTGTCAGCGAGGATGATGTGTCTGCGGAGAGGTAAGAGGTTCCTTAATCATTTCAGCCCAAGGACGTATTTTTATCTTTCTACCTGCAGACGATTTTGTCTCAGTTTAGGGGAGGTAGGTCATTGTGAAGGAGTTAATGAAGTGTCCACCAAGCTCGAAATACTTCCCCAAAGCTGAATGTTATGTGTTTGCAAAGTACGCCATGATCGCCTAGGGGTTAATGAGTAGGGACACAAAGCAGGAAATAACACTGAATGACAACCAAGATGGCATTTATTAAAGTAGCTTAACCCCTTCAGTACGCTGACGCCTTTTTTTTTTCTTTTTTTTTTTGCAGCTATACACTTTTACTTGGGTACTAAAGAGGGATGCCTTCATGTGATGGCGCTGATATAAACGGATGATTCCCCTACCTGGTTTTACAAACGTCCCTCAATTTCCTCCCTGTCCCCAGAAATGAGGATGGTGGTCTCTCAGTAAAGGACATCTTCAGCCTGCAGTCCATTGGGTTCACGTTTCAGATGAACCTGGGGTTTCAACACCAACAACAACTAATACTGCTATAACTTGGCCTAAAATTGCTATCTCTTCATCATGAAAGCTGAGTTGTAACAATAAATGAACATATGGTGCTAGTCACAAGGAGGTTCCATGGAGAGCAGAGCCGTAGCATCATCTTTTTCTACCAGTGATCTACGTGAAATATGCGGCTAAAGAAAGAAAATCTGGACCAAGTTAGGGTAAAAAGTGTATAGCAGACAATTTAAGTAACTTCCGTTGCAAGGGTTAGACATGATGTACACTGACAACTATGTTATAATTATGCTGTTCTTGTTACCATCAGAGGGCTTTATTCAGCTTAGAGACTTTTTTCTAACTGGAGGGATTAGATATAGCCTTCAGTAACCCCCTCACTGCAAGAGGTATGCCCCCTCAGCTGAATAAATTCGTCTGGTAGCAACACGAATTTAATATGATGGCGTTATCGTACTCAAGGGGATAAGGGTAGATGTATTGGGTAATTTTTATCCTCTTATTTTTGTAGTCATTAATACGTCTAATAAAATTCATATATGTATTATTATTTTTCTACCTTGCCTTTAAATATAGTTGAGTGGTGGTGATGGTTGTAGTAGTAGTAGTTGTTGTAGTGGCACTGCCAATAGGAGTAATAGTGGTGGTAGCAGCAGTAGTAGTAGAAGTGATAGTTGTAGATCCAGGTTCACCTGAAATGTGATGCCAATTAATGTACTGCAGGTTGAGGCTGTCTCTTTGGCTGTGCACCGTCCTCTCGGAATATAGGGAGACCTTGTGTAATTGTACAGTGGAGCCGCTTGGTTATATAGGTGCCACCACGCGAAGCAGTCATCGTGAGCACCGCTATAAATCATTTTTTGTTTTTGTTTTTAAGTATGCTGAAACCGCGGAAGTGGAAGAATTCTCTCTCTCTCTCTCTCTCTCTCTCTCTCTCTCTCTCTCTCTCTCTCTTTCTGATGGCTTGCATTATAGGCTAATCATTGAATCAGGATGCCACCAGGCAATTGTATTCTAGCAGTGAAAGGGTTAATGGAGGTGATACCTTTCTTCCAGTTCAAAAAGTCTCCAAATTGAATATAATCATATGGAGATCGTACGAATTAAAAGAATCCTCTTTGCAAAAGGTTAATGATTGGGTGTTTTTAAAGTTTAATAAGATGAAAGTATGGTGCTTGAGATAAAGAGGCTTTCGAGCAAGTCTTCGTAAGTTAATCATTTTGTCTGTATCGCCTGGATAATCCATTTAATGCTAGCCTTTTAACTTTCGATGGTTCAAAACAGCGTGAAAGTGAATATTAACGTGTATTAATGAAGTGATAAGGAAGAATGTGAAGAATTTATAGCTGACGACTGCCCAGATGAATGGCAGCTGTACAAACTGATTTTTGATAATCTGTTATGTCAAGCATATCTGCTGGGGATGAGACTGATAAAGGATATTGAATACGATGGGCACAAAAATTACAAATGAGTGAGGAACTCTTACTCAAATATCAAATATTAAGATTTTAGGCATAAATCCGGCGTTGCAGTCGATTTAAACTTTTGTGACAGCAGAATGCTGTGCTCCCAAGTTTCCATAGCTAGGAAAATGGCAGTCTCGATTCCCCACGGCTTGCTGATTGCCAGGAATTTCTCCAGTTCAAAAATATTACGAACTTTTAGCCTAAACTAACGCTGTACCTAATAGCGTCCACAGGAGACTAAGTATCATACGTAAAGTAACTAACATCGTGAAACATGAATGCTTTAATGTCACCGTTAAACACTGACATTATACTTTGAGGTAAGTGTTATTAAAGAACTCTGTGGTACTTTTCGTGACTAATTGTTTGTGAAAAGGTAGTATATGTTACTGATTTTCGTAACTATCAGCGTAACCTCTCTTCCTACTAACACATTATCAGTGATATATAAAAAATCAGATTGCACACATTCATATTTTTTGTTCAAAGTTGTAGGTGGAAAAAAAAAAAAAAAAAAAAAACCTTGTTTATATTCGGGCTCTCTAGGAACGCTCAAGACCGGTTTGGTGCTGTCGAGGTGTGTGGGGTGACGTTATTCGAAGTTACGGGGATTATTTTCGAGAAATGGCTCACCGAAGTTGCTTTGTACTGACTGTTAGTGACTTTGTGTTGTTGTGGATCTGTGGAAGCAACTACAAGTACAAACAAGTTGGTAAAAAGTGATCAGTAGAGGATTTCGAATGTGAATCATCAGTGGACCATCGCCATGTTTACATTCCGAGACATTGAAAATGCAATCTAGTGCTATTTTCTAGTTTCTACCCTTGAAGGATAATTATGGCTGACACGACATCGAGATACGTGAAAATATCACTCAGGATTCGTTGAACATTAGAACGTTAAACAATGAAAAGCGAAAAGTGACGATGTGTCTCGGGATTCCTCTCGTCTACCTGCTAGGCTACAATGTTTACCTGGCGGCTGGCGGCCCCACGTGAGTCCCCTCTACTATGCGGGTAAGTACAATTATGGCTTATGTCAAGTTGATGGTCATTTTCCAGAGATTCAAATATATCATTAA
>JAGKTI010024320.1:0-14429 GCA_018397915.1 Birgus latro | reverse complement strand
GGTAGGGGGGTCAATGTCAGGTGGGTAGGGCCTAAAATTTCAAATGGGCATAAAATTTTCAATTTATACCCAGTTTGCTCCAAAACTGATATGTGACATCTTTGACTAGACATCCGGTTGTGTTTATATGTCAGCGGGGACGAGTTTTCTGTGCCTTGGCACCGCTTCTTTATAATATGAAATTAAGTCCATTTACAGATATGAACTTGCAATCTGATGGTACTTGTAAAGGACTTATTGGTCTATGTTGGATCAAATAACAAGTCGTGGTGATATGCTACGTTAATGAGGGCGGTGGGTGGGTGGGTGGATGAGGAGTAGAGGACAACAGAGAGGCTATTATGTTCGTTGATTCACCATTGTCATCGTGTTAATACAGTTTAATCAGTACCACTGTAATGCAAACTGTGTAGGTAATTAAAGTCATAATGTTCAGAAACGTTTATACGAAAGAACAAAATCAAGTACCAAAAGAACGGTGAAGCTATCACTCGCTGGTGAGGCTCGTCAGCCAAGCAATCACAATAGCCTTTATAACTTTTATTTACCTAAGGCAAGTGGGTGATTACTAAATTGAATCCTTCAGTCATATGTAAAAATTTAATAATGTATTTTCGGCTGATACAACTAACCCGTATTTATTATATGTTCCAAAAGATATAAAATAACTAAACCTATCGAATGGGGCTTCACTTTTTATGCACTCCGTAACACTCAGCAACTCTACATATGTTCCAGCAACCACCTGAGGGAAGTTAGTGATTATCCCGTTAATGGCACAACAGCAGGTTATGTAATAAAAAAAAACTTATCTTAGTACTGTGCTATTCATAAATGTACCCTACGTTGCCACAATGACATTCACCAGTGCTAAATCCCACCACCCATCCACAACGTTAATTAACGCTACCACCATCATCGTTCACCACTATTTCCTTTGGCCAAGGTCACCGTTTGCCAATACACATATAAATAATATAAATTACGCTCCATGCCATTATTCACTCATCTCGATAACGTGGTCGTAGGTATTTGTAGGAAGATAGGAAAGTCAATTATGGATTATTTAGTACAACTAGAATAAAGTCATGAGATGTATTATCAACGAGATGAGTTACAGCACTCGTGGGTTACGGAGTTTTATTGTGCAGTAATATTGATAGTGATTTACAAACGAACTAAACGTGACGTCCAGTCTTCCCTTTGCTCCTTATTCTGCCCTAATTGTTCTCTCGGGCATTATCTACCCCCTTTCTGCCCTGTAGGGCTTGTCTCTGACATTATATACAGGTGGGAGAGGAGGTTTAGTGAGGAAGTGGTGTCTGGAAGGTATCCTGTGCACGTGGACTGCCACATGTTTGAATACGTCTTGAAATTCTTGGTTTGTCTGGACTACGTGGATGTTAAGGATTTTTGATGGTCTGGGACAAGACTGTGAATAGATATCATGCGAAATAGGACACTACTTACTATATATTGTATAGACATTATGTGAATTAACATTCCTAGTGAGAAACTGTGTACATTTCCATCAGACACTACTTCCCGTATATTGTGTTTATAAGATATATACTAATGCCTACATATCACTCAGTCACGCCCGCTGTCGTACCAACCACAGGAAATATTGTCATAACATATTAGTACATATTACATTACAATCAACTTGTAAGCTAATTAAGTGAAATACATAATATTGTAAAAGTTACAGAATTGGGGTAATGTAGTCATTGCAGTTATAAAATTGTACATATATTATAGTAATATTAAAATAATACAATGGCAAGTCTACTGTAGTCAATTATACAATATATATGAGAAGGACTTGCTGTATATATTCATATATAAATGAGATATAATAGTATAATTAAAGTAAGCCTATATTATGTGTAACCCATATTTTGTTATTTTATATAAAACAAATATATATAGAGTATATACGCTATTTACAATATTTACTAAGTTTGTCTCACTTGTACAGAACAGTTCTTAAACACTGATTCAAGGTTAGCAATTCTCGCTTGCATTCTGTGCATGGCCAAAAGTAATACAACAAATATGATGGAGAAAATCACAAAGATGGCTGGAGCTGGGCTGTATACATAATATGGGTTAAACATAATCCTACTGTATTCTTCCCAAGGTTGTATTGTCTGATTTATTAGTTGCATGGTTTCATACTTGGGTGAAGTCAGCTTAATGTGTGCACTTAAGTTCATCCTAGGCAGTGGCTGGAAGTACTTGTGTGTGTGGTTGAGAATGGCATAATGGTTTTTAGTGGGCAAGGTGGATAATGTAGGTGTCAGGACTGCACAGTAATCTGGTGAGATGTATAAACCAGATGCTGATGTATGGACTGGAGATGTATCTGGGCAGGTCACAAAAACTGATGTATTTTGAGTGAAGTAGAAGAACTGTGAATGTCCAATGCGTTGATGATGAATGACTTTATCTGGAGCTGCAATGATGAGGGATGTCATGATTTTTTATGATAGCCATTTCACAAGGGACTGTCTCAGCTGGCTGAAACGTGAAGATGTACACAGGACAAAGGTGAAATACATGTAATGATGTGCGACATTTGTGTTCCATTGCTGTGTCACTAGTGAAAGCTACGGCATCCTGTTTCTCGGAAACCATGATGACTTCTGTTTTGATATTGATGGTGACTAATGAGTCATCTTTCTTAGAAGGAAAAGGGTATATTTGATAGACTGTGAAAAAATCATCTGTTACGAACGGTACATGGACTACTATTGATGTTGTTGTCAGTGTTGCTTCAAAGTATGGATATTATAACATTGAATTTCTTCCCTCAAAGTTTTCAAACCATGCTTATGTATGCCTTGATTAATTATCTGCCGGAGGTTGTGAATGGGTAGTAAATTAATAGTGATCCTTCCGTTACCTGCATTAGCAATTCCTTTCATGAAAGACTGATACTGAGCCCTGGTGTTGTCCAACTGTAGTATTATTAAGTCAATATGTTCCATGATCTCAGAGAAGTGTTGGAATAGTGTATTGTTACCTTCTAGTTCATTTACTTTATCCACACTTCCTAGAGTTGATGATTCTGCTTTCCTTAGGTTCTTCACAACCGCTAGCATTGGGGTGTTCTGAGTATCAGCCAACTTATGTTGGTATGAGAGAACTTATGCTATTTTGTTAAATTTGTTATTTATTTCCTCTAGATCATTTTCTGATCATTTTCTGTAGCTAGTCCAAAAATGTTGCCTAAAATTGTTCCACCTACAAGTAGCTCGAACAAACCGCGCCTGTTACGTGTATTTGTGATGTCGTTTCCTGTCCTAAGTGTGTTACTCCCAGCTGATGAGATGTCCGGGATCATGATGATCATTACGTGCTAGCCTGGTCTAGCTTCCAGTCAGTTAATTTAATTAATTCAGCTACTTCCTGTGTAGGGTGAACATGTGAAGAAGGGCGTGTTAATACCGCTTCCAGAGTTCTGAGTGGTCCTGGTATTTTCAGTAACGTCACTCGTATGTCTTGCAGTACGTCGAGACTAATTTCAGTACTTATAATGTCCTGTACTATTGCCGTTGAGGCTGTTGGGGCGATCAAGCACCCCTGTCGGACTACATATTGAGAATGTAAGTGAGGTGATCCTCTTGATATCAACAGGAACATGATCCATGGAATTATTCGCCTCATTTTTACCTACCGAATCAGCTGTATTAGATATCTGTTATTACCTAAGAAAGGAATCTAAATGAACTCCTAATTCATGTAAATGCCTTGTTATGGTGAGAGCTGTATTGATTGTACCGATGTTTGTCTGTTTGGTATGCGACCGCAGTTTATTCCGATATGTATTTATTGCTTCAGGCTTATTTTCGCAGTGTGTATTAGGGTTTTCGGTCGTGTCCGGTGCTTTATAGTTGCAAGCTAAGTTTCTTGAAACCTTTTTTAAGTGATCAATGTATATTTCTTTTTCTTCGTCACTCGATAGTGACTTAATCACTGCCTTATTAGCTCTTCTTTTAATTACCCTGTATGGGCCTTCAAATTTCGGTGACAGTTTGTCTCTAGTGTGAATGAGACCATAGACAATATCACCTATGCTGATGTTTGATTCTTTTGCCTTCTTATTGAGAGATTCTGTCATTTCTTCCTTAGACATCGTTAACTGTTTCTTTACCCTTGTGTGTATTTCTTGAAATTCACGTAAGCGAAGTTTTGGATAATAGTCATAATTATATACGGGAATTTGCTCGCCTTCTAACGTTTCGTAAGGGAGACGTTTGTCTGACCCGTAAACGATGAAATGAGGTGTATCTCCTATGGATTTATTAATTGTACAATTGAGTGACGCTTCAACTCTGGGGATCCAGTCACACAGTTTGTGTAATTGTCATTGAGAATGTGCTGTAGTACATCTAATATTTTTTTATTCTGCCTTTCCACCAATCCATAGGAAGTTGGATGGTAGGCCAAGATATTAACCTTCTTTATATTGTATTGTTTATATATTTCTTGCAAAATTTCAGAGTTAAATTCACCACCATTGTCGCTTATTAGCACCTTTGGTGTGGTGAACCTACAGATCACACTATCAATGAATACCCGTGCGACTGTTTCTGCTGTTTTATCCTTAATTGGAACCAAGATCACATATCGTGAGAATGATCGGTAGCAACAAGTAGATACTGACTGTGATTGGTAGTTAAGGGTAATTTAAGTAAATCAACCGCGACAACGTCCCATGGTTGGTTAGGGACTGGGTATTTACCTAACGGTGCAGGTGATATCGTGTAACCTTTATGTTTCGCACATGACTCACATTTGTCTATGTGAGTATGTATGTCTTTGCGTAACGTTGGCCAATAATATGACATCCGGGCCTGTCTGACTGTCCTGTCCTGGCCAGGATGTCCTGCATGTGGACTATCGTGTACTGTCCTTAAAATGTGTGGTATCACTGTACTAGGAGTAACTAACTGCCTAATATTTTTCTATGGTTTGGTTGTCCTGGATTTACCCTATATAAGGCATTGTTTACCATTGTGAACTGTTCAAGTGGTACCTGTAACTTGGGTAATGGCACATCATCGCCTGACTCGAGATAGTATATTACTTTGGACCATACTGGGTCCTGTCTGTGCTTGTGAGATTTCTTGATTTGTGGAGATCGTTTCATCTTTGTTGGGGAGTGATTCCCGTGCACTTATTGTAGCGACGTTGGCTAATGGGTTTCGAAATAAGGCATCTGCTGCCACGTTCACTTTGCCTTTTATGTAGTGATTATTTACATTGTAATTCTGGATTTTACATTCCATCATGCTCCCCTCCCAGAGAGGAGTTTTTCTTGGAACATGTCTGTAGAGAAAACAGTGTACTTGAAGGATTCTCCATCAAATCCTATCGATAATAGTCACTTAATAAATCGATTGTAGAAAAGACCATATTTTCTGGTCCAATGTTGTGCAGGACATCACTTAACAATGGCATGGGAAAACGGTCGGGAATGGTTACCTGATTAAGTTTGCGATAATCAACAACTGTCATCATCTCACCGTTTTGTTTAGGTACAAAGAAGAGTGGTGCATTCCATGGGTATACTGAAGGTTCAGTGATGTCCAAACTTAACATTTCATCAACATACTGCTTTGCTAGTGCACGCTACTAATGAACGATTCTATATGCTGGCACGTAAACCGGTTTTGTATCTTGTTTTACGTTAATATGGTGTTGGACTAGATTTTTACACCCTAAGTTTTCACCAGGTAATGTCGATGTTTTTGCAGGACGTCTAGTAAATAGTTTATCACATCTGAATTATCCGAGCAAACCAAATGCTCCTTTATGCACTCTCTGCTGGACGCGTTTACTCGACGCTACTGTCACTTCGCGTAAAGGGGCTGAGCTACAAATACAGGTTCCTTTCTTAATCTTCACATCTCCTTTCATGGTGTTAGCTAAAATGACATTAGTTTCACCATTTTCATTCATCCAGCACAGAGCACTCTCAGTTAAAAGGCCATTTATTCTAACCGTCTCTTCTAATGCAATGACATTACAATTTCTCAGCTTACTCTTAATCGTGACTTGCATGAATGATTTTGGTGGTTGATTTATTTCATAATTAATACTTGCTGGGTAACTGAGCGAGTCACGATTGGGTTGTGGGTAAATGAGTGAGTCACCGTTTCACTGTGAGTGAGTGAGTGAGGTAGGTGTGGGTCTGTGACAGTTGGTCTGCGCGCCCATTTTCTTCGAGTTGGTTTAAGTCGGACTCATCTATTTTTGTTTTGTGTGTAATCGTTCTTGTGACGCTAGTTTTCCTATAGCTGCTGGTTGTACTATCAGAAGATGAAATTTCCTTTATGAATTCACTGTCATAATGAATTCCATTAAAATGTGGCATCAATATTATATTTTCTTTCCTCATCGTGTTTAATCCAACTAAACCACTTCCTCTGATTGATAATTTTTCTACTACATAAAAGGTGGTAGTGAATGATTTTGTGGTCTCTGTGAACTTCATGTTTAACTCAATCATACCAATAACTGGTATTTCTTTACCATCCACTGTGTATAAATGTAAGTCTGAGTTTTCCAGGAACGCCACTTTTCTTCTATTTCTATAAATTCTTTCGAACTCATCTTGCGTTATTAAGTTCACTGGTGAGCCTGAATCCAAAAATAATGATATCTCTTCCTCCTTACATAAAGCAGAGACCAAAATGCTTTCGTTTCCAAAGAGACTTCCTATGTTGACTATTTGTTTATTTGTGTGATTTATGTGTCATCGTGTTTTGTGCTGGCATGACCTTCCCCCGACCTATAGATGGATAGCAATTTATCTACTGTTTTACATTCTGAGGTCCAATGACCTGTACACTTATGATGCCTACAATATGCTTCGAATCTTTTTGCCTTTTGCCTATCTTCCTTCGTTCTAATATAACATTCTGATTTTGTGTGACCAGGTTTTGCGCAATAGTAACAGAGATTGTTACTTGAGCTCAGCCTACGAGGTGATCTTCCATTTGCGTGTTTTGTGTCGATCGATTTCTCCTGGGACTTCTGTCAGATTTTTGTACCACCCTGTTACCTTGTGAGCGGGAACGAGTCTTTGAGCTAACCTGACTGTATGTTTGTTTATTTCTGAACTGGACGTTATTGTCTCTGGTTCGTTGCCAGGACTTGACTTATTTATCCCTGCTACTATTTCTGGTACTTTGATTCCTGGTCTGGTGGGCTGTGATGTGTCAGTGACACCAGCTTTACTGCAGTTTAATTCCACCTCATAAATGAAATCAAGTAAACACATCCCTGGATTGTATAGGATGGTTTTGGCTATCTTGAGAACCCTATCAGGAAATTAGCATAGGCTGATATGTAGCCAATGATGTCAACGATATGCACTGGTGACATATCACCATCCTCTGTGACCCAGTTTGACTTTTCTAGGCTAGCTAACAAGGTTTTCTTAATAGCGGAAATATCTGCTGTTATTTCCCCTAGATATGAGCCTAAGTGTGTTCGCCTAAGGAGGTCTACAATTTTGTGTAATTCCTGGGTAAATTTTTGCCTCCCAAGAATTTCCTGAGAAATTCTGTCTTAAATTCCTCGAATTTTGTGGCTCTCAACAACTTATCAGACCTAAGCAAATTTCCACCGGGGCATCGTTCTTGGTTTGTTCTAGCTGAAAAAACAGCTATTTTCCCTTTCTCGTCTGTAATGTGTCTCCTAATGAAATACTGCTGACAGTGTTCAGTAAGTGTGTTTATGTCGATCTTGTCTTTTTCTGTACCAGAGAACTTTGGTAGTTCACTATCTTCATGACAAATATACACTGGAAAGGGATTATTACTGGGATTTTGTGGAGATGGCACTGCACTAGTGCTTGCTGCATCTGTATTAGCCATCTTTACATTTTTTTTTTTTTTGCAATCGTCATTTACTGGCAATTTATATGCTTTTCCTGACCTTAATACTCTATGGTCTATGTTATAATAGACTTGAGGTAAATTTGTATAAAGTTCACTATCTACATCTGAAGATTCTGACCAAGTTTCATCATCATTTACTTCAGGTATATTGCATCTGTTTGTTGTTCCTTATCTAGTTTATGTTTTGTTTCCTGAGTTTGGATTTCTGCTCGTTCTTTTGTCTTTGGTGGTGTTTCGGTATTTATATTATGTTGATCGTTTTCTGGTGTTTGTGTAAGGGTATTTGTCACTGTTAATGTTGATCCTTCGGGCACTAATAATGGAACTCTACTTAGCATAATGGGATTACTCACTAATCCATATTTTACATTTCTCTTGATTGCTTGTAAAAATAAAATCATAAAATACATATGTCAGTGTAAATTGTGTAATTGTCTCTCACTGTGTAGTTTGTAATATTTATGATGATGAATAGATAATTGCTTGGGTCACTTTAACTAAGTGTTAGTATTTTATGGATAGTTATGTAAGTGGTGAATTGTTAACTAATACAGCCTTAGTTAGAATAAATTAACTCACTAGAACAGCAGTGGAGATACAGTCGTGGTATGGCGAAAGAGGTGTTGATTGTTGATTACATCTGGGGTCGAGACACTCGCTTCTAATTTTCCTGGTGATGGAGGTCAGATGCCTCACACTTCCTGTTGAGGCAGGCCGGATCTCGATGTCATCCCTGAGGTAGGCAGACAGGTTGGCAGACAGGCAGGTGCAGGATGGCAGGCCTGATGCACGATGGCACGCTGGTGTTGTCAAGCACTTTAGCTGACTGGCGTGTTATGACGATCTTTACAAACAATGTTGAGCCAGTGCCTTGCTCTGGTAGTTGTGGTGGAGAAGATGGTGGTGGAGGTTATGGTGGAGAAGGTGGGGATCGTGGTGGTGGGTGGTGGAGGTATGAGGTAGTCAGCAGTGTTTTGGCTCATCATGCTGGGTCAGAATGCTGGGCGCAAATCCTCCCTCGTCACTCTTCTTTGTTGCTGTTTGTAGTTTCTCATCTCATTGTTTGCTTCTTTTCTTCTTATTTTGTAGTAGTTGATTTTCCTTAGTGGTTGTGATTAACTTGTTGGCTTGTAGAGGTTTTGATAGACGTAATTTATCGTTGCTATTGTTTCTCGTAAATCGTGGAGATGAAATGGTTAGGAACGAGACGTTATGTTTATTTGACTGCTTTGGTTGAGACGTTAATCGGCTTCGTTTGCAGCTCGCCACCACTCTCAGTGAACGTAGTGAGATAGTTATCGTAGTTTATTGTCGTGGTGGTTCAGGAGAGTAGTTTGCTGCATATATTGACAAATGTGTAACTAATACCGATGGGCGTTATAACTCGTAAGGCGTAGTGTGTCGTAGTTTACCGCTGCTACCAGTGTCAGTAAACCAGGTTCACTCACTCATTATCTCACTCACTCACTATGTACCTGTCTACACTTATCTATATTCATCTGTCTATCTATCTGTCTGTCTATATACTATCATCATCAGCCATTGGAAGTCCACTGCTGAACAAAGGCCTCCCCAAACCTTCGCCACGAACTCCTTGACTGAGCCAATCTCTACCTCGTGCTTCCT
Source organism: Birgus latro (assembly GCA_018397915.1). NCBI lineage: Eukaryota > Metazoa > Arthropoda > Malacostraca > Decapoda > Coenobitidae > Birgus > Birgus latro. The sequence continues at coordinate 4,887 of JAGKTI010024320.1, read as the reverse complement.
AGAGGATATTCAAACATTGACCTTTCCATTGTTCTCTGAGAACGAATTAGTTGATTTTCCACAGATTTTGTTAGTTTCCAGGTTACACAACCGTACATCATATGGAATGATACATTCATTATATACACTGGCAAATCTATCAGTTTCTTTAACCCATTACCGCCAAATGTCCTCAGTATAGCATGGAACTGGGCATTTTAAAAATTTAATAAAGAAGGGAACCCCGGAGAAGGGACCTATGAGCTTCGCAACTATGAGCCAACAGACGGAGGGTGGTACGCCTTGGACTCTTCCAGCAAAATCACTCACACAGGAACTCTGGGAGCCAGTGGGACATACTTTTCGCTTCATACATATTGGCAAGCTACTTTTCATGATCTCCATGTTTATCGAGAGCTTTCCATTCAACTGTAATGCGTCTTTTTATTTCGCTGCCATGGTCTTTAGTTAGTTTTACTATTTGCCCCGAGTAATTGTACTCCTCGCCTTTTCAAGAATTTTTCCGCTTATTCCGATGATGCTCTGTGGTTTACTTGGCTTAAACATTGGTTTTACTCCAGTTCATCTTGAGCTCTACTTTGAGACTTTCTCTGCCCAGGTCATTTAACATTTCTTGCAACGTCTCTACTGTTTCCAAGATTAGGACAATATCATCTGCAAATCTTATGGGTTTAGCTTTTCTCCATCTATGTTTACTCCTTTGTTTTCCCAGTCCAGCTGTCTGAAAATACTTTCCAGGTATGCTGTAAATAGTATTGGTGAAACTGTACCTCTCTGACCCACATTTTTTTTTTTCGAGTCTTTATGCAATTTAACCGAAGCAGTTCCGTCTTTATATATGTTTTCGAAAAGTTTTACAATGTTTTCATTTACTCCTTGACCTTGCAGTTAATTCATGATTGCTATGTGCTCCACTGAGTCGAAAGCCATTTCGTAATCAAGAAAACCTAAGCACAGTGGTTTAATATATTCTGTAGTCTTCCCAATTGCCTGATTCATTGTGTGTATATGATCAGTAGTCGAATACCCGCTTTAGAATCCTGTCTGTTTACGAAGTTGGTTTTCTTCCAAATTTGTTGTTATTCAGTTTGTAAGTTTTTTAACCTGTCCAGTCCCGACCGTTTTTTTTTACCCAGCCTACCCCCAGATCCCGACTGATTTTTTACTTTTTTTTTGGCTAAAACCTTCGCTTTTGGTAAGAAACATCGAAGATTCATAGAGAAATCGCGATCCTGAGGTAAAAAAATGTTGATGCAGGTGTCACTCAACCTTACGTTTTCCTTCTTTTCAGTGTACCTAGCTAAAGAAAACGATCTATGGAAGGGTTAACTAATTGAAGCCACTTTAAATTAAGTATTTATTTCATTTATTTGGTACGAATTTATGTGTAGTACAAGTCTATATTGGTTTTCACACAATAATATAGGCGTTTATAAGCAGTGTTCACTCACCCAAAACCCCAGTATATGGCACCTTCCTTTGCGACATTACCACCTCATCACTTCTGTTTGTTCCTCCCTCTAGCTTCTTTGTTTCTTTGTCCTCCACCTCAGGAATCACTCACCGTGAATTTCGTCATTAGAGAGACTGTGGGGCAACATACCTTTACTGGCTAGGTTACTGCTAACAGTTGAAATGTCCAGTGTGGGGGGAGAGGGGAGGGGGGTTAGGTGGGTCCAGGCAGTATCCCCGCTTGATAGCAGGTAGAGGAAGGTCTCCCACATATGCCTACCAAAAATCACCCGCGAATGTTGAAAAATGTGCACACAATGGGCCTTGCAACTGCATGACGTATGATGCACGTCGTTGGGTCTGTCCACAGAAAAAAGTAGCGACGTGCATCGTACGTCGGTGGGACTCGGCGGGTTAATGAAAGGTTTGTAAATAACTGATAATAAGGTAATGAGTCGAAAGATTCTAAGTTCTTTGAGCCGTCTTTTTTGTAAAGTAAAATACATGTTCATTACACCATGTTTTAGGAATTTTCTTCATTTTTATACACTGAGTAAATAAATGGGCATGCCTATTTTGTGTTTGTACTCCTGCATCCGATTGTGAATCTGCTACTATTCCATCTTCATCTGGGACCTTCCCTCTCTTCGTACTTTTAGGAGAAATGTTTACTTTGTCTGGTGTTACGATAGGTATTTCACTTGTGTCAGCTGGAAAGTTAGCTATTGATACTATTGTCTTTGATGCATTCAGACCTGTTTCAGATTTTTTCATCTTTTGATGGTTTCTTTGATCTGATCCATGTTTCTCTTTTTTTTCCCTTTCTGCCTGTGTCTTATTGATAATATTTAATTCCACTCGTTCTATTTTGTCTTGGTTTTTACTTTCATTTCATTTCTTCTTTCCAAGAGCTAGAAAGTCTTTTCTGAATGCCTGTTGGCTTTGGCTGTATGAGCTTTCCCTACTACGTCCGCTGATTCTCTTAGCACTTTTGTTAGTCTGTCTTTTAAATCACACTCAGTATAACTTAAAGCCTGAAATCTGTTCGTTGTATCTAACTGAATGGCTACTTTCCTTTCACATACTTTTATTGGGCATATCTTTTTATATTTAATCATCTTCTTTCTTTCATCTCTGATACTGAATCTGGCTGTGCAACCCTCCCTCCATGTATGGTCACTTCCTATATTTACTTCGTTGATAACCGTGACATTTATGGCTGTGTTATTCTTATGTGCTATAAAGAGGTCAGTTTTATTCCTTGTTTCTCAGTATGGAGTTCTCCAGGTCCATTTTCTCTGTTCTTTTTTGACAGAATGTGTTCATTATTCTCATGTTATACTTTTCAGCAAAATTTACCACCATTTCTCTTCTGTCATTCCTTTCTTCCACTCTGAATTTTCCCATACATGCTTCTCCATTTCTTACTTTCCCGTCTTCTGCATTGTAGTCACCCATGAGTATAGTAATGTATCTGTGGTTTTTTCTTCCGAAATCTGAGAGATCCCGTCATAGCAAGTTTCTATTTCTTCATTTGAGATTTGAGAAGTCGGTTCATATACTTGCTTTCCGGCTACTTTGAGTGTGTTATATGCATAGCCTGAGTACAATTCACAATACTGTGTCAGATACACTGCTGATTTTAACAATGTTGTCTACAAGATTTCTGTTAACTGGAGACCCTACACCACTAACTCTTTCATTTTGCCTTCGTGTGTAGTAAAACAGGTGATCGTTGTCTTGGATCTGAATAGCTATTCCTCTTCTGTGGATCTCACTCAAACCTGCAATATCCAAACTAATGTTTGGATTTTTCAGTCATTAACCCGTCACGTCCTGACCGATTTCCAACCTACGATATCACAAAATCCCGAGCATTTTTTGGGAAAAAAAATTGTTGGCTCAAACCTTCGCTTTTGGTGAGAAACATCGAAAATTCATAGAGAAATCGCGATCCTGTGCTTAAAACTGTTGATACAGGTGTCATGCAACCTTACGTTTTCCTTCTTTTTCAGGATACCTGGCTAAAGAAAACGAATTATGGACGGGTTAACTAATTCAAACCACTTTCAATTACATATTTATTTATGTATTTGGTACGAATTTATGTGTTGTAACAGACTATATTGGTTTTAACACATTTATATAGGCAATAGAAACATTGTTCAGTCATCTGATTGGGGTAAAAATAATCTTGTTATTCTTAATGCATCAAAAACTCAATTCTTACACTTATCAACCCGACAAAATCTTCCTCAGGATTACCCACTAATGTTTAATAATGTCCAGCTCGGTCCTGCATCATCCTTGAACATGCTAGGGGTTTCATTCTCTCGGGATTTGTCTTGGAAAGAACATATTATATCTCTTGTGAAATCTGCTTCCAAGAGATTAGGTGTGCTGGGCCGACTCCGAGCTTTCTTTACCCCTGCACAGATGTTGACCTTGTACACGGGTTTTATTCGCCCGTGTATGGAGTACAACTCTCATGTGTGGAGAGGCTCCCCACATGCGGTTCTTCTCAATAGGGTGGAGTCAATGGCTTTTCGTCTCATTAACTCTCCTCCTCTTACTGATTCCCTTCAACCTTTGTCTCTTCACCGCACTGTTGCTTCTTTATCTCTCTTCTATCGCTACTTCAATGATCACTGTTCTTCTGAACTGTCTGCTTGCATCCCTCCACCTCTACGACAGGCACGTAGTACCGGTCTAGCAACAAACTCTCATCCGTTTTCTGTCCATCTCTCTAATGCAAGAGTTAACCGTTACTCCCAGTCCTTCATTTATGCAACTGGTGAACTCTGGAATTGTCTCCGTCTGTCTGTATTCCCTGCTTCCTATGATCTCCAATCTTTCAAACGCAGTGTGTCCAGGCATCTCGAAATGAATGGATCTTGAATTTGGCTCTCTTTTGTATTGTTTTTACTTTTTCTTGGAAGGAACAGTATGCGGGCCCATGGCCCTTGGTTCCTTCTTCCTTGCATAAAAAAACACACACACACATTCACATATGGCACCTTCCTTTATGACATTACCACCTCATCACTTCTGTTTGTTTCTTGCTCTAGCTTCATTATTTCTTTGTCCTCCACCTCAGGAATCACTTTCACCGTGAATTTCGTCATTGGAGAGACCGTGGGGCAATATACCTTTACTGACCAGGTTACTGCTAACGGGTGAATTGCCCAGTGTGGGGGGGAGGAGGGGGGGTTAGGTGAGGCCAGGCAGTAACCCCGCCTGCCAGCAGGTAGAAGAAGGTCTCCCACATATGCCTACCAAAAATCACCCATGAAACATCGCGACGTACCCATACATCGATGGGATTCCATGGGTTTAGTCATCAAGCTTGTAATCTTCTGCCAGGCTTCTTACACTGTACATATAGATGATCATGGATTTCAATTTGTTTAATGTCTCGGTCTGTAATATGCCGGG